>WBMZ01006096.1:0-24730 GCA_013400975.1 Atrichornis clamosus
GACGGCGGCGTCACCGCCCCGCGGGTCACGTGCCGGGGCGGGCCCGCGCGGGGGTGGGGCGGGGGCGGTGCCCCGGGACCGCCCGGCCCCTGGTTTGGAATCGGTGGTCGTACCGGGCGGACCGTCTGACCTGCTGTCCATCTTACTGGGGTCTGCTAAAGTGTTCCCGTGCGGCTGCCGGAAGCGATGCCATCATCTTCTAATTGACGTGGTCATCTGAAATATCTAGGCCTTTCTGTCCCTAACAAAACGAACAGAGGGGGAACAAAAAGTACGCGCCTTTGTCTCTGCAAGCGGGGGTCGGCCTGAGTGTTTAATAGACGAGCAAGAAACTACGTTTTTAAAATAGTTGCCCAAGGAGAAATATTAATAAATAGTCCTTGTCATTTATTCCGAGTTAACTTCTTGGTATTTCGTACTGTATTACTAAAAGTTTTCAAACATTGTTTGGGAATATATAGGTGGCCTTCCCAGCATTTTCAAATTGTAAGTGATCTTTCTCTTTCAAAAAGTGGTTCTTGGTTGCAAAGATAACCTTGAAGGCATGAACTGACTGTAACTGATACAGCCGTATCTGAATGGATCTGCCAACAGCCTGAAACTATGGCATGGGGAAGTGTAAACTGTCTGCGCTCTATTAATCTAATGAAGGGTAATGCTGATCTAACTTCTTTGATTACTTCAACAGACGGAAGAAGGAAGGAGACAGTAAAATCATCAAAAGGTGGAAAGAACAGGTTTGCTGAGGGAAGGAAAGGCAGTGGGGAAAGACCTGAGGAATGCCAGCAAGAGAGAGAGGGAGAAACTGACTTTAATTGAGGAAAAGATAAAACCAACATCAACAGGTATAATTGAATATGTGGACGTATTTTCATATTGAATTGCAATTAATCTTGAATTTCCAATATTGATATTTCCTCGAAATCTCATCTGTGTTGTGTGACAAACATGCAAGACAAGTAGTAAACACTGCACATACCTTAAAGCTTTGCTTCTGTATGTATCTTAGCCTGAATACTTGTGAGAATGTCCCCTTGACACCAAGGAGCATTTGACTTTGGGCTGTCTGTTCACAAAACATAATTATTAAGGTTCTGCTGGTGGTGTAAGGCTGATACCACTGTCACACCTACTCATTCAGTAGTTATTCAGAGAGTCTGGAAAAACAGCCTAGAGACCAGCATTTCTATTGTAAGGGAAAAAACATCTTGGATATAGACGCCCACTATTTATCATTAAAAGGCAAAAGAAACATGTAAAAGGACTAGCTTTTTATTCATACTTACTCTTTTGTAAATTACATATATGTGAGAAAGATAAAGAGTAATTCTTGGATGTTTTTATCTAGTGGGATTCTATCTGTATGCCTAGTTTTGTGGTAAAAAATAACATACTTGGGACACTTGGGTATTTCTGAACCAGCTGACTGCATTTTACCTGCTGACATGCCTGAGGTATATATAAAAGCATCTCAAAAATCAGTCATAGTAACCACATTGTAATTATCCTTCCTTACTGCCAAGGCTTCACTAGAGTGCTGCAGGATATGGCATTAGTGATTCAGTCTGAGGCACTCTTCCCTCTGAGTCAGAGTTAAACCAATGGTCCCACATAATATCAACATGCATAATAGAGCCGAAGGTGCCAGAAGATATGTAATTTTGAGTCCCTGCCCAAGTGCAGTCATGAAAGATTCCACATAACAAATAAACTGTCCAGCTCAAGTTCCAATTTTAGTATCTGTTGCGTGGTCTGCCTATGAAGGATTTCTCTGCCATTTCACTGGAGTAGAAAAAGCTGAAGTTCACAACCTTTTACTCACTTGTTTTTCCTGGAGATGTAGGAATGCTGCCATAGTCATACCTCGGATATGACTATCTGCATATGTTAGTTGGAAACATTCAGTATTGACTTCACAAATCTCAGATTGAAAGAATTGCCAACCATAACTGTTTTATGTAGTACATGCGAGCTATGGTAGAAAGTACAGGACTCAATTCACTTATCTGTTGTGTTCTGACTATTCCATACAATAACTTACACACAGTGACATCAATCTCTCTCTTTGTAAACTGACTCCTTATTAAATGTCAGTGTTTGAATTGTCTGTTCTATTATGGCAAGTTTTGAAAACCTTTGTCCAAATTTAAGTGTGCCAAAAGGGAGTTCCCTTGAAGGTAGTTAAGCTCCCACAAGTTCTGTGAAAGCAGTCAGCTGTATAGAGGTGGAGAAGAATCCGGTTAAGAAAGCAACTTTATAAATGCTGCAATTATGGAGACAAAGTTGAGATTTACAATCCATGATAAAACACAAATCCATAGAAAGCAAGCTTCATAACTCTGAAAATCCAATCTTGGAAAAATCCATTTCTGGTGCTTGCATTAGACATAGAAATGTTGTTTTACCTCCTTAGATTCAAAGTTCTCAGATACTAGGGTTATATGTATACAAAGCTGAGCCTACTAATTTTGAGGAGCAAATTTCCATTTTAATTTTTTTCTATTTTTTTTCTTCTGAGTCTATTTCAAATCTCTGCAAGTTCAGCTGTCCATTATTTTATGCCTCAGTTGCAGTAATTCTAGATGTGTGTCATGTTTTAATTAATTAGAAATGCGTATCTGAGAGTGTCTGTTGCCCTCCTGTTACTCACAGTGCCAGAACGGGTGTTAGGTAACCAGCAGAAATGTGCTGCTTAAAATGTGATCAGTATTAAATCTGGGTTGTTTATTCATTGTTTGCCACCCCTCCTTTCCAAACAGACTAATCTCGCTATGAACTGTGTTGATTCTTTCTTTCAGAAATGACCAAGAATGCAAATAAAAAATGCATTGTCACATCTAACAGGCAGATACTGCAAATATCCACCTTGCTCATTTTGCTGTTTCCTCAGGTTTTCAGTCCTTTTTAGAGACTGTTTCTCTGTTTGGTCTTATAACCTCAGCAGTTATATGCTCTAGAGAAACCATTCTGGATTTAGGGAAAAGCTTTTAATTCAGCAAATAGTTTTTATATGAATAGAAAATGTTTTTACTTTACTTCTAATGCTACTTACAAACATATTTTATAAAATTATTCAACTTACCTGATATAAAGCACATTACCTGGGGCATCTCCTGTCTACTCTGTTCCTACTCTCAGGTTTTTGACAGCTTCCAGCCTCTCACCTCCATCTAAAAATACTCTTACCACCTACACGTACACACACAATCAATTCCTTCTTTCTGTTCTTTCTCTGCACTACAAAAGCACTTTTTTACAAAGTGCAGGTGCTGTGGGCTTTTTGCATGAACTTGTCAATTTATTCCTCATCTTCTGACTCAACTAATACATGAGCCATTTTTATTTATATAACAGTGCATTATAAGGAAAATCAATTTCTGAAGGAACAACTAAAGTAAAGAATATAGAAAAGGGAACCCAGATTTCTCACGAGTACAGTGAAAAACTTCTTTCACCATGACACTACAAAGGAATTTTCTGCTTTAAGGAGGAACTTTTATCCACAGTTCAGAAAAGATTATTTGTTTTACTGTGAAAAATCAGCAAGGAATTTGTAAAATTTTTCCATTTTGCCAGCAGATTATTACTGCAAATCATATTAGGCAGAGTGGACAATGGCCAACACATGCTTTTTTACTTTGCTCTGTTCATTAGCCACATGGCCACTGCTGTCTTCAGTATTCATGACTCTCTCAGAGCATGCAATGGAAGCAGTAACAAAAATTCAAACATGCCTATTGTCTGTATTTGCAGTCTCAGTTTGCAAGTGAAGGACATTTTTCTACAACTATCTGATTGTCAGCCTTACTAAAGAACAAAGTGAGATTTGTTTTGGTCAAACTGATCCTTTAACTCTGCTCTGGCCAAGACCTGGCTCGCTACTTACCTCTGAAGCTAAACTGTTTATTGCTTTTCTCTTCTCAAGCACAGTATTCCAAACTGTATCACTTCTATGTGGAGCATGAAAATATACCTCTGAGTCACAGCACAGAATTAAAAGTGGAGAAAAGTAATGAATATTTTTCTGACAGAATAGCTGAATCTTACAGTGGGTGAAGGCGGACATTTCTTTGTGCTACCTAGACCCAAGACCTTTGCCTAAGCTAAATCTTAGTCATCTCTGCACAACCAGTTGTGTCTTTATCTCACCATGGTTTGAGCTAACAGACAGTTAATACTTTAAATAATAAGATCTCTTTATATAAACCTATAATGAAAAATGCTGATAATCAAAAAACACAATATAAGTGCTCATTTATACCTTGGAGAATTAAGGAGAACCCTGCATCACTGTCTCTAATTTCTAAGTGCCTCATTTGTTGTCTAATGAAAAGTAAAGAATTGTGTTTATCAACCACTGATAAGCAGAATCAAAACAAAAGCTTTGCAAAAAGAATTAAATAAAGCCTTGTGTGTTAAATGTTTTATTCATGTTGAAGTCCGTTTTATTATACTGTACCAAATTCAGGTTCAGAGAAGATTCACAAGGGAGTTTTTGGTTCCCCAAATCACACAAGTTAACAATTTAGTCCCGTGCAAGGAGCCAGCATAACTTGGAAAACAACCCAGTCGCTGGTGGGTGCTCTGAAACTGGAAGCTCCAATTCATACTGCACTTTGTGAATCCCATGCAACAACAGAGGCCCTTCAAGGTCCAGTAAAGTTCCCAGTGGGTGGTCAAAGTGAAGTTATGTGAGGCTGTCTGGTTAATACTGGATGTGTTTTTCTGAGGAACAGCAGAAACTGAAAGATTGGATGGGTTTCACCTCATCTTAACAGGCATAGCTGTAAGTTAGGGTGTCTATTAGTGTGTATCTACATCAAAGACAGATGTCTAAACTCCCTCCAGACTTGGTGGAGTTCTACTTGTTACAATCAAAGAAATCTGGAGAGTAATTTATCTAATCTTAAAGTAGGTGCCCATATGTGATCAGCAACTGCACTCTAAAATCTGTTCATGTACTTAAACACTGGAAATCACTGCCACTGTAACTGGTGAATGCCAAAAGTTTTCATGTTCATAAAGATTTAGACAAATTCATGAGAAAAAATTGAGTGATTTAGATTTTAATTTTCAGCTGCATGAAATTAATAATGCAAAAAACACATACACATGTTATATTTCAGTTTTTCTCTGAACTCTTTTGTTATATAAGCATTACAATTTCTCTTAAAGGTGTTGCCTGGCCACCATGGGGTTGGTCTTGAAGAAAACTGAGCTAGAAACAACCCTGGTGGAAGAGGTTTCACTCTATGGATCCCAGTGATTCAGAAAAATATTAAATCTGGTAACTGTGATATTCAACTGAGTAAACTTTCTTGCAAATCACAGTCTCAAGCTTTGGCTGTGCTGGCAAACAAATGGGGCCACTACCATGTTAAATTGTTAGCAAGCTCCCTGGCATGTTTTTGGTGCATGGTTTTGGCCAAACCGAAAAACCCCACGTTCAAGCAGTTTGAGAATTAGTATGTGCCAGAGACTGTTCCCATTAGGCTTCGCATACCTCCACTCTGGTTTTGAGGGTGAAAGAGTTTAGCTGAGAGATGCTGCCAGTTCATTAGGGTCAGAAAACAACCCTAACCTGTTCTATTTACTATTGCAGGCACAACTTTAGCATTTAGGGCTGTCTATGTGAATGGCTTTATGCTGCTGCTGCATAAAATACTGCATATGCAGGTTGCCTGACCTATTTGAGCTGTGAGTAGATGTGAACTGGAAATTAGGAGGTACTTTCTACCCATAACAGAAATAAAAACTAGAATAGCCAGTAGTAGCAAGCATAAAAAATATTTTTTTTTACCATTCATCATGGAAGAGACTATTTTTTTTAAACTCCTTGTCATCAGCAGCATGAAGATTTTGAATGGCTTCAGTGAGAACACTAGAATCAGGAAAAATCTTAACTCATTTCAAGATGCTGTTTGATGCATTTAGAGAAAAGATGTGATTTGGTTGTTATGTCCAAGGAAGAAGGGTGTGAACCTCCCTGAATTCTCTAAGGCTGTGCCTATTCCAGGGAGTCAAACAGGCCTGAGCATCTCTTAGACAGTGAAGACAACTAGCCCCGCCATAGAGCTCTTACCCTTCAAAATTTGGTGTCCAAACTACCTATTGGGAAAGGTCCCATCACAGGACACATGTGGGCCTGTGACCAAAGCCATGGGGAGGGCTGCTTTCACAATTCCACAGAATGGATGATCAGGTTCCAGCACCTGTGACCATGTCTAATTGACTAGTACAGATGTCTCCTTTAATTCTTCCTTCTCCAGTTCCTCTGCTCCAGTATAGCCCCTGCACCAACTCTTCTCTATTTAATTCTGCTTCATAAAAGAAAACCACAATCCTCCGGTGCCAATAGCTACTGCAGAAGGAATCAGGTAGAAGGTCATGACATTTCCATGACAAACTGTGTTTCTATCTTTCATTTCTGTATTTTGCTTCTGACAAAAAAAGTTATTTCAAGTCCCTGAGTGGGTTGATATGAAGGAAGCTATGTGCTGGCTCAGAGTTCTTAGCAATTTCAGTATATCATGGCCATTCCCAAGGAGCCACTGGAGTTCAGGGCCCAAACCCTTTCCAATCCTGTCACTCCTTCAAAGAGAGATATCTTAAGGAATCCCAGCTCACATTTTGTCTTATGTTTGCTTTCCTGCAAGTTCGTTGCTGGTTTTCCTTCCTCTTTTCATTGAAAACTTCACAGAAACCCTTATAAAGTATTTCATTGCTCCAAGGCTGGCGTAGCATTAACGCCACAGGTGACACAGTCAGCGCTGCTGTGAGTTCTGTGTCTCACCTGCTTCTAGCCACAAATGAGTCATTCCAGCTTTTCACTAGAGAGGAAACCATGGGAGAAAGTGATAAAAAGGGATTGGCTGGATCTTTGTTATTTTCATGTAATTTTTAAATAGTAAAATAGAAGTTTCATTAGAAAGAATGGAAATTTTTTGTATTTTGGCTGGGCCAGCGTAGGTTCACACCCCAAGATGATGTGCAGGATCCCCTGGAATGTTTCAGGTAGATCATAGTTTGGCTTTACAATTGCTCTGTGATAATGAAAGGGAGAAATCAAAGGCTGTGTTAGCTGTCACACTGCATTGCAGCTCTTGGCCATAGCTGTGCTCTGATGCCTTTTCCCCCAGCTTCAGCCATTTACTGAGCTGGCACTCCCTGAAGTGTTCATGAAACGTCTTACCCTTATCAAAGTCATTAAACCAATCCCCAAACTCTCATAAAAACTGTTGATTCATGTAATCTCAGACTTCATTTTAAAAGTCATGTTTCAATTTAAGAAATGCTAAACCTTTTAGAGGCTTATATCTCTTTCGAAGCCCATGAAATAAAAACCTGTGCACTATATGGGCATTTCAGCCAGTTCTAATTAGCTCAGTCCCTAATTAGGAAGTCTAGAAGCCTTGTGCATACTAGGTCATGGCTTTACCAGTACATAATATGTTCGCTCCCTCCGCTGTTTTACGTAACTGAGGTCATGATCTCTGCCTGCAGAGTGGGAAGAAATATGATGAGCACCTGTCTGCCCCCATGGCAGTGACACTGTGTAGGATGCTGGTTTCAGTCAGGATGAAACTATGTCCTGGAAAGGAGGAGCCCCAGAGCGGTTGCAAACAGCTGAGCCAAGATAAAAGCTGTTAACACCAAGGCAGATTCACAAGGAAGTAGTGGCAGGGCTGTAAGTATCTATTAAACTACTGATAAAAGAGTCCCTAGAAGGTGCTTCCAATTATGAAATAATAGCTCTACCTTAGGGATGAATAAACTACAAAGCCAAGTGAGAGGTGTTCACTAGCTCAGAGTTTTGTTAGTATTATGTTTGCAATTAATGGAAAGGGAGAGAAAGTTCTCAGGCTTCCTGACGAGACCAAAAAAAGCAAGGGAGGGTGGGGAGAGGGAAACAAAATTAAAAACCGGCCCCAACCAGGGTCAAAACAAATTTAAATGTGTGAGTTTTTATAGTAAATCAAAGACTTTATGGTTTAGTTCAAATGAAGCAGAAACTAGATTTAAAATCATGTTTATCATCTCTTCCAGATTAACATCCTAACCATGAGTCACTCAATGGGCCACCTTTGGTCCCTCTGACTGCCACAGTTTTGGTGTGTGGAAAATATATGAGCAGTCATTTCAACAAAGGGTATGAATGCTTCACAGCCTGGAGCACTCCTCGAGGATGGAAGATATTTGAAGCTCAGTCCCTCTGCAGTGAAGATTTAATTATTAATGCTAAGTGGAACAGCAGCAACAGGATTGCAGGCACCCCAGAATACTAAATGGCATGGCTGTTAGTGATGGACTGAGAAAGAGGTGGTAGAGGGGATTTAAATCCCCTCAAGCAGATACTGAACCTGCATTTTTCATGCCAAGTGTGAATGTTCAAAGAAAGGAGTCCCCCTCCCCCAGCTCTGTGATGGGAATACAATGACATAGCTGTGCTTTTGCTCTCCCTAGGCAGCATCATTCAAATGAATTCAGATCAAGTCTGAATTTTTTGAATGAGTGAGGCCATATTTGTTGTGAATTTACTATTCACTGGGGAATATATCATGCATTTCCACTCCTGATTAATGGAAATTTTTTTGTGCATTAACAACTACAAATTATCCTTAAATGAACCACAGTATCTATAGGCATCTTGTCTCTTGGTCAGAACATAAAGGGCAGGACAGTTACTTCTGAGCAGGTCTCTCGAGGTGCAGTTCTCTGTGCCAGTCCATCTGGCACTAAATGATGTGCTGGCACTCACCTCCCTGCATCAGCTCCATCTTAACAGGATAGTAACCTAAACACACAGCTGTTAATCTGTACTCTTCATGCCACAAATTGAGTGTCTTGTTAGGTGCTGGACACACCAAAATTCACCAATAAGCATGAAACAGGTTGCTGTTGTGAAGGCTGAGAAGATGTCATGCCAGCAGAAGTTAAAACAAGTCCGCTGATACAGTAGTGGGGAAATAATAAACAGTTTCTAACAGTTCCAGGTCTTCAACCATTGCTCCTGCAATCACATACCCACCCAAAACAATTACCTTCCTCAGCCCTTTGCATTTGCTTCTTGAAAGAGAGCAGGGGAGATATAAAAATTGAAGTGTTGCCATCTCCTATATGAATAGCTCTGTACTTTTCTGCACGTTTTATGGGTGGCCATTACCCATCCTTCCCACTTTATAGTGCTTTTTTCTTAAGACATTGAAAACATTCATCGCTGGAAGAGGCAAGTACCAGGAAACTCTGAAATAAAATATATCATCATGGTAAGGACAAATCAGATCAAAAGTTTCTAAGTGTGTTTTTTCATTAAAAGAAAAAAAAAAATGAAGGGAACATTCAGTGACACTGAAATGCCACAAAGCAGAAACTGAGAAAGGTTTTCACACTAACTAGAACATGGAACCTATTGCCAAAGTCTTTCACGGAGGCCAGGAGTGTAGCAAGATGAGAAAACAAAAGGCACATTACCCAGGTAGCTGTGGAACAGTGGTAGTCACAAATGCTCAGGTTTTACAAGAGACCAGCCTTTTATCCCTCCTCCCAGTGATTAGGAAACCAGGGCATGTTGTCTCATTTGCTATTCCTCCAGAAGAGCT
The DNA here is from genome assembly GCA_013400975.1 of Atrichornis clamosus. Taxonomy (NCBI): domain Eukaryota; kingdom Metazoa; phylum Chordata; class Aves; order Passeriformes; family Menuridae; genus Atrichornis; species Atrichornis clamosus. The sequence continues at coordinate 9,600 of WBMZ01006096.1, forward strand.
TGACATTTTTTAATTTCAGAGATTATATTGGCACAAAGAGAACTCTGAGTTGAGACTGTGGGCCTATATTAATGTGACTTTCTATAACACAAATAAGGATTTTGAGGTGTTTAATCTTGACAAATACAGAGTATAAGTTATCACATAAAATCATCACTTTTAGACACAAACATGCTCAACTCCCAAGGAAACATCCTTTATAGATACCAAGTTAGCTAACCTGTGTTCTCTCCTCTTCCCTTGTTCATTCTGCAGAAATACAAGAAAATTAATCAGGTTTTCATTTGCTGTGACAACAGTCAATGTCACTAAATTTTATGGCTTGCAAAGTGAGCAGGATGATTAAGCGTGAATCACAAGATAGAAATTCCTTCAGGGTATTTTCAGGAGCTGTGAAATAGCCATTGACAAGATGGTATCAGTACTTTGTCCTGGTATTTTTAAACATCCCTGCTCACCACTTTGGGCCTACAATATTATAGGCTGCAGTCATTTTTAGGTCAAGTTTCAGTCAAGCCTTGGCATCTCATGTGTGTCCAGCCCCATCACCTGACAGATGGCAGGATGGTAGCTGGGTCACCTCTAAGCCCTAAGGCCAAGACAGGTGAATAAAAAACATTTCCACTGCTGGAAAACTCAAAAGAGAAACAAAGGGAATGTGTAACCCATCTCTCTACTTTATTTAAAATCCCCCCCAAGCAATTATAGATGAATTATGCACTCTTTCCCTCTCCTGTGTATGCACTTTCTCGCTGACTAGATTTTAGTAATCTATTATTCATTGCCTTGCTCTCTCTTCCTTGCTTTTCCCTCTCTCCACACCGCAGGGATTTGGCAGGGCTGCTGGGGGGACTCCTGCCCCAGCACTGCGCAGACCCCACTCCTCCCACTCACCCACTGTGGGTTATTGCCATCTGCTGGAACACCAGGGGGGACAGCCAGGGAAACTCATCCCAGTCCCAGGAAGTAAGGCCAGGCCCCTTAAATTGGGTGGATGACCTGGGGTTCACTGCAGCACAAGTGGCTTCTTTGGGAATGCTGGGGGGACAAGTCATCCCTGGGGCTCTCGGTGAACCCCAAGCAACAGCATTTTTCCACAGAACTGGGCTGTCAGGCAGGTTGGTAGGCCTGCTTTAAATACAGATCTTTTCAGGTCATTTTGTTAGATATACAAGAAGAGTTCTTTCTCCCAAGGGTTCATTAATCCCAAACACAAGTGAGAAGACTCACATTTAAAATTCCCCTAAGCAAGCAGGTATTTTAGGAAGAGTAAGATCTTCAACATCTTACAAAAACAGAAAACCTACTCTGGAAATAGGGATGCACTCCAATTTCAGAAGCTCGTGAACCTTTCTGCAGCCTCTGACAAATTACCTAATGGTCCTGCTGGGCCAAATGTGGGGGGAAATATCTACTGTACTTTGTAGGATCCCAGACAGATGACTGTCAACACACACTTTTAAAACAAGCTTTTACGCTTTCATATCACATGTCCTTGTAAGGAACCTTAAAGATCATCGTGTTCCATCCTCCTGCCATGGGCAGGGACACCTTCCTCTAGACCAGGTTGCTCAGAGCTCCATCCAGACGGGCCTTGAACACTGCCAGAGATGGGGCATCCACAGCTTCTCTGGGCAACCTGTGCCAGTGCCTCACCACCCTCATGGTAAAGAATTTCTTCCCAATATCTAATCTAAACCTCCTGGCTTTTAGTTTGAATCCATCCCCTCCTGTCCTGTCACTACTTGCTCTTCTAAAAAGTCTCTCTCCATCTTCCTTGGGGTCTCCCTTCAGGTACTGCAAGGCCACAATCAGGTCACTCCAAAGCCTTCTCTTTTCCAGGCTGAACAAACCAAATTCTTTCCTCACAGGAGAGCTGCTCCATCCCCCTAATCATCTTGGTGGGCTTCTCTGGACTCGCTCCAATATCTCAATGTCCTTCCTGTGCCGGAAACCCAGAGCTGGATGCAGCTCTGCAGGTGGGGTCTCACCAGAGCAGAGCAGAGCAGAGGGGCAGAATCCCCTCCCTCCCCTGCTGCCCACACTGCTTTGGATGCAGCCCAGGACCCGTCTGGCTCTCTGGGCTGTGAGTGCACGTGGCTGGGTCATGTCCAGCCTCTCACACACCCAAAGTCCTTCTACCCAGGGCTGCTCTCCATCTGTTCATGCCCCCAGCCTGGGGTTGCCCCAACCCAGGTGCAGCACCTTGCACTTTGTCTTTTTAAACCTCATGAGATCCCCATGGTCCCACTTCTTGAGCCTGTCCAGGTCCCTCCTTCAGGTGTGAAGCTCAATTTCAATTATTTTGAAGCTCAACTGCTATCACTGTCAAAGGAAAATTAATTAATCTCTTAATGAGGGATGAAATTATAGCTCAGATTTGCTGTGTTACCTTTTATTCCTGACTGTATGTTGCAGTCATTTTATATTCCCCAGAGAGAGGCTTTTATAGAAGTAAAAGGATTACTTTTTATCGTTCTAAATCTTTTACTTCTTTATTTGCAACTTCAAGTGACTTTTTAATTAGCTTCTCAGATAGCAAAAAGGCTAAATAAGGTATTCCAATGGGTAATAAGCTGACCAAGGAAAATACAATGTAGAGGAGAGATAACCATATTTACTAGACAAGCCTATGGTGTATCAAAAAAATGTAGTTCATATGATAGATAAAATTACAAAGCAATTCAAAATAGTAATTTAAAATATTTGAGAATCCAACCATTTGCTCTGGAATAATTTTTAATTAAAACCACATATTTCATCTTCAGTTAAGTATCCTGAATATTTGGCTTGATGTGAGTGCTGGGACGTTTAGCACAATTACTGGATGAGAGACAGAGTTCAGATTAACTTCCTAGGCTGAGGAAATCTGACAGTTATTTGTCTCCAGACAAATCATAGTCTGACAAGATGATGTGCTGATGACTCTCTGTTTTCTACAAATTCTGCAATTTTTCATTCTGTGATTGTGCAGCAAGAGAAAGACAACTGACCTTGCTAAAATCAGTGCTCCCCAAAGTAAAAGGAGCCTTTGATTTCGTCAAGATCTTGTGAAGGCTGTTGAAACTTTACAATACACTGATTTTTGATAAACCAAAAAATGGATCTGCAGAGGCTGCAGGGTCTTTTCACACTGGGCTTTTGTCACATGTATTTCATCATTTATTCTTATTAATTGATCATAGGATGAAGTTATTATTTTATTATCCACCTCCTGTGCTGGAGAATATAATAAGGGAAGTGGAGTATTCAGAGCTGTTCACATTTACGATCTACACTGCCATGAATAGCTAATAATAGATACAACACAGTAAAAAGGTGGTTCCTGTGCTGCAGAATTAATACTGCATATAAGAAAAAGAAGGTGGTAGAGAGAAGAAGATGCCGTGGGACCTGGACGGCCTTGGTGCTGCAGCTGCAGTGTGTGACACAGAACCCCATGGCAGAGGGCTCGCAGCAGCAGAGGGGCACCGTGGTTCCCCACCTCCCTCTCCCCCTCAGGGAATCTTTGTGTGCAGTTGGATGACAGAATTGCTCCCACTGCTTGTTTTGGGGGTTGCTTCGCTGGAGTGTTTTGTTGACTTTTAGCAAGAATTAATTTACCAAGGGCACACCAAGCCTACCCTGCTGGTGGTTCATTTAGAGGTATAATTTAATTTTTTTTGAGTTTTTGATTTTAGAAGTGCCTTAGGGTAGGAGATAAGGGAATGTGATCCGTGTAGCTGGTTCTCACAATTTTACTTGTGATCATTTAATTTAGGGGCTGGCTTGGCTGATGCAGAGCGCTGTGACACTGGGGCTGTGCTCAGGCGAGTTTCTTCTCTCCCTGCCCACCAGCCCCCAGGGTGTCTTTGCTGGCCCCACTTACGGACTGAAAGAGTGGTTCTGTCCTCACATGCAATGCCCAGGGCTGGGAAGGCGGCAGCTGCTCTTCAAGCCTCTTCCCAAACCCTCGGGGAGATCCCAGTAGGGACCTGCCCAGAAATCAGAGCAGAAGCAAGGGTTCCTCAAGCTGCTTCCCCACGGTGCCGACACCCAGGAGGTGCTCAAAGACTCGGCTGAGGGGATGCTGGGGACTCCGGAGGAGGCTCAGCTGGGACCAGTTTCTGTGCAGGGAAGGGGAAGCAGCAGGCAGAGCTGGTGGTCGCCTCCCATCAGGGTTTTCTCTACCTCTGCCCAGGAGATCACACAAATTCCCCTTCACTCAGCATTCAGCCAGGCTGCTGCTGAACATAGGTTTAAGACAGTGAAGATTTTTTGTAAACTTTTGTTTCCTTTCCAAAACCTGGAAGGTTTTATATAGAGGGTACAGATTTTTCTGTCAAATCTAATCCCAGCCAATGCCATGCCATAATCTCCTAATTACACTATGCAGTAGGATCAGTCTCTCTAATCTCTAATTATATCTTTGCTTGGAAAATGTTTTGTCTCACTTCTGTCTCTTCTACATGGTCTCCAGCTGCCCAAAGGATCGTCAGAGCGGCTAATAGAAATAATCTGCTGAGGGAGATCTCAGCAGTTACTTAGAATGAAATTGCAAAATCTCCCTAAAAATTAAATCAGTTATCCCCAAACTGTTAATAAATTTGACCCAAATAGTTATTTGTGGGGAAAAATAACAAACAAGCAAACAAAACCTTGATTAATTGTTGGTGGCAATTCTCCCCACTACAGAGAGAGAATGCTGCAGGATGCTTCTGGCCCCTCTACTTTGGAGGCTCTTTCAGTTTACTCCACTGAAAAACCCTCACCCATAGGTATCAGAAACTCACATCTGCTCCAAATGAATCCCCACCCATTAGGGAGCATTTAGTCAAGGAACAGTGATTGTCTGGCTATTCAGGAGATCATCCCTGAACAAGACATTTATTGGTCAATTGGACACAGCAGCAGCAGTTTGGGTCAGTGTGAGATCCTTGTCACTCACCCCGGGCAGTGGGGGCACAGCTGCTTTCTGAGGAAAGATTTCTCAGCATGGTGCTGGCAGGCATCTTTAATGTGTAGGAACAGATCCATGTATGAAGCCTCTCCTTATTAGTTTTTTTTAAATAAATGCAAAGAAATAAAATGTTTTTCTTCGGGTCAGATGGAATTATTTTTGTGGACAAGGATTTTCTTAGCTAAAAGAAACACCTGCAAATTTTACATACTGCTCACTCTGGTAATTGCTTCTTTGTTTCCCTTATTAACATTTTGGTTCAGCTGCTGAACTGAAAAAAATCAGTAATTTTCTCAAACCAGTTCATAATGCTGGGATGGGGCTGCCTATTTGTTCAGAATAATAATGATGGTCTGGTTAGTGTGCGTTGGTTTAGTGATCTGTGGAAAGTCTGCAGTGAAAATAATATTTGGTTCTTCTTCAGTCCTGTACAGCTTCCACAAAATGAAACAAATCAGTGGTCTGTGGGTCTGGCCCTACCACTGTAGCAGCTGGTAGAAGTCACTTGATAATATTTCATCAGGGTTCAGAGATTTAATAACCATTACTATGTAAAAAAGATGCAAAGTTAGATTAATCTCACATTATTAAAAGTCTGAGCCATAAGCATGGTAAGAGAACCATAAGGGGACAGGTTTGAAAGCAGCGTTTAGTTCAAAATGCTTCAGGAAAAACAGTAACAGGCCATGAAGAGTGTGGGGTAGAGAGGCGGGAGGCGTTTGATGTCAACCCAAGTTTGCTTTCTAAAAATCAATAAGAGTGGGAGTGGTGCTAATGGGGAAACTGGGGGATCACCCTCCCTCTCCTCCCTCTGACGGGCACGGGATGTTGCGCTGTCTGCACCAGCACTAAGCTCCCTCTTTTATGAAGTGCCTTAGCATATTACAAGCAGCATGATTTTAAATTTCAGCCTCGGTCAGGACACCACTTCTTTGTCCCTCCACTGGCAGGTAGTCTGTCCTTTCCCTGTACTCAGATGTGACCATGAAAACGCCCCAACACTCACCATGACTGAGAAAACCCAAATACTGGCACATACAAGCTTAGGTCTCCAAACAAAGCACGTCTGACAGTGCCTCTGTGATGCTGGCAGCATTTGACAGGACCAGAGGACAAACATGGCGACAAACATCAACCCAGGATGTCTTTTGCAACAGCAAATGTTTTTGATAGGCAACTCACGGACTTAGTCCTTGCAAAGGTGTCTCAGATCTTGGACAGGTATTTTGGATGTGAACATTGGAGGCAGGACACCCATGGACAAGCTGCATCACCTGGTGGTTCAGTGCCCAGCACTGCTGTGCCATGAGCATTGAGGCAGGCATAGATCAGTTTTGTTCACACATCTCTGACGGCATGGGAAAGTCTGAGATCTGTTCTCCAAACTGGTAGTTGGCAGGAAAAGGTTGATGGCATTTGTAAAACTGGCATCTTTACATCTGAGAGCAAGAAAACATGAATTTGTGAAGATCTCAATTTTCAAGTCCCGCCAGCACAGCAGAGCACAGAATCTGCAGGGTTCTCCATGCTCCATGTTTATAGGACAGGTGAGGAGGTCTCTTCAGGGAGAGACAGTCACCATCAGTCTGGAGTGTGCAGTTCAGGTAACCTGGTGCTGACCTGACTGTGGTGGAGGGAAGTGCTGCCATCACTGTGCCCCTGCTCTTTGATGGTCACCAGGCTGAAGCCCTGGGCCTGTGGCACGACCTTGTTCCACACTCTGTGGAAAGGGAGAAGCTCATGGAGGAGGGAGTGAGCTCTTGGAGTTTGCCTAGGAGGAGACTTCAAGCAAAGAATGGTGAGCAGAAGGACCTTCAATATTCCCTTTGTGCAGGGAGAGAGCTGTCTCCCACCTGGGCTCGGGGTTACTCTATCACACAGAAATGTGCTCCAGGACAGAGGAACTGGCCTTTCTTCAGAGATGGGGCTGCAACAGGGTTACTGTGAGTTGCAAGCAGTCCCTCAGCCTGATGCTGCACAAAGGCTTGACACTGCCCAGATAATTTGTACAAGTTGAGCAGGATTTTTGACACAGCAATTGCCCTAAAACTATGGAATTTCTAATTGCCATCACAAGCCTCTCATTGCATGACTGATACTCAGTATGTGACACGGTATTAATTATGCATTTTGATTCAGAAGTTGCAACTAATTACTCTTGTCCTAGTGAGTGCTTCTATACTTCTTCCTGTTCACATACACAGGTTAGGTAGGAATACACCAGAGATTTGCTCTACCCAAGCCAGTCACTAAAGTAGTATAAAATTGCAATGAATCTTAGGGAAGGTAGTGCCAACAAAAGGCTGAGGGCCAGCTGGAGGTACATCCCCAAGCCACAGTGAGAGGGTGAAATTCATACATTCTTTCATCAATTAGGAAGAATGGATTTTGACTCCCTGACTCATTAACCTCTTGCCTTGCCTGGCATCACACCCAACTTAGAGGCTTATCTAGAGAAATATGACTATAAATACTACATCTCCAAACCCGCCAATTACATAATTTTTAAGGAGGAGCGGCAGCAGAGGCTCCTTCCAGGAAGGAGTGTGACGGCTGGCACACCCACGCCTGCCGTGGGGCAGCTCTGTGGCAGCGGGGCCCTGGGCCCAGCAGGACCCTCCACGGAGCCACTGCTCCTTGGGGCACCCAGATCCTACCTGGATCACCTCCTGCTGACCCCTCGGGCACCTCTGGACTTCCTGAGCCGTCCAGCGGTCGAAGCAATGGCTCCAGCACAGGCGGCACTGCGGACGCTGTCACAAAGGGCCTGAGGCGCTCAAAAAGCGCCTGCAAAGCAAAAGCAGCGCCCCTGCCTGTGTCGAGCCTGGCGTGTGGCAGGAACGGCCATGTGTGCCACAGCCTTGCTGCCTGAACTTCCCGTTCAGTCTCAACGTGCCCGGGGCGCCTGTGGCATCCCTCAGCATCCTGATCCCGGCTCACGCCACGGCTGCCGCGCACAGCCACCGCGGATGTGAGTCACCGGGAGCGGGTGAGCAGGCTGCTTCCCTTCAAAGCACTGTGCCCTGTCCTGAGCTCTGGGGGTCGGCTTCGTGTTGGTTTTGGTTTTGGTTTGTTTGGAGGACAGAGCTCACGCAGGACAGCTGAACTGCACAGGCAGAGGGAAGAGGTTGTGTGCACCTGCTTTGGAGCAGTTTAAGAGGCAGACTAGGAGCAAGGAGCTTTAGTCTGAACACAGCCCTACCACCCCATCCCTTCCATCAGAATCTTAGTTATTAACATGAATTATTTAATGCTTAGTTAATAACGCATATTCTACCTCTGCTACTGCCATACTGTGAGACTCAAAAGATCATTCTGTACCCCCATGTGCAATCTTTACACAGAAAAGAAGTCTGACCTCTGTCAAGTGTTTCATAAACCAAGAGGAATAAAAATGGTTTTCCCCCAGGAGCTGTTTTCCCTATTTCAAGCAAGACTTTCCCAATATTTATTTGTCTGTTTTTAAAAAAATAGTGTAAAATGTTCAGCAGTAAGAAATGTCATTATAGAAACAAACTGTACAGAATCTCCAACATGACAGTCTGGAGTAACCTCACTGACAGTATTACACATGCATTAGAACACACATCAAATGAAAATAACATTTTAGAAGGGAACATATTCCACGTCACTCCCCCACAAGAATATTTCAGAGGGTAGAAGAGACCTGCAGCTGTTTGGAAAGTATTAGTCTCATTGCAGAATGAGTCAATATTTAGTGACATATCTTTTTCCAAGTAAATCAGAGTACAGGACAAGATCTTCCACTTTGCTGATGCTCTGGGAGTGCTTGTGCAGAAAGAGAGGTGGCACAAAGCAGCTGCCTACCCCCGTGCCCTGGAGCAGAAGTGCAGCAACCACGGCTGGTCCCTGGCAGTGAGGTGCCCCCTCGCTCTGCCCTGGCACGAGCAGCTGCTGAGTTCCTGCTGCCAGCACTGGTGCTGTGACCACAGTTAGGAGACACACTGCAATTTCAGGGTGTTTTTGCTCCTTGGTGAGGGCTCACTGCACCCTGCGGAGTGGGAGGAACTCCAGCCACGGCCTCCCCGGGCACTGGTGGGGCTGCTGCTGACTTCAGGCTGCGTGGGCTGGGGCTGCACTGACAGTGAGAACAGCCCTGCCTCACCCCACACTCGTGGTGTAAACTGGGTGAGGTCATTTCTACTGGAGAGCATCCACAAGGACGTCTCTGTATTGAAGGATCAGCAGAACACAACAGTCTCGAGGAATAAGAAGTCCAAACATTCATGGACATGCATGCATTTACACACACCTTTGTGTACATACATGTGTGTATGTATGTATATACACATACCTGAATAAATACTGCAGTCATTTGGTAGTGTTACGAGCAGCCTGAGGTATTTGGTGTATTGGACAGCAGTCAGCTTCTACCTGACTTTAATGAGTGTTTGTTAATGCCTGAGCACTAAATGAATGCTGACTGAGTCAAATACAAGTGATCATATCTGTAAGATACACAGAAGATAAACCTAATTCCTCAGCTAAATTCATTTCCCTGCTCTCTTCTCTATCTGGCATTTATGGGCTCCAAGCCTAGAAAACAATTCTGCTACAATCATCACATGCAACTAGCTACAAGCACAGACAGGAGTCATAGGGATGATTTAGGCTGCAATAGCACCCTGTGATATTTAACTTTTTGACCAGTATTCATAATATCTGAACTACACAGGGGATGCAGAAGAGGTGGGTGCCTACCCAGAGGATGAAAAGCCGGTGCAGGGAGTGCAGGGTGCCACAGGCAGACACAGGAATGGCTGCTGAGGAAGGTAGAGCCCAGCCCTGCTACCCATAAGGACTTAAACACTTCTTTGCAAATATTCTTTCTAATCCAATCTTAAAAAAAAAAAAAAAAGAAAAAAAGAAGAAAGGGGAGGCTTTTCAGCTCTTTGAAGGTACCTGGGAAGTGGGAGGGAATCCTCTGTGTAGACCTATACATGAGTCATTACTTTCTGTTTTGGTTCATTTAGCTTCTGGGTTTGGTTTTCATTGCTGCTACTTTCACCCACTGGTTTAGTAGTATTTTGTGGTTAAAATAGTCAGCCAGGACATGGGAATCCCTGGTCCAGCCCCCTCCTCCATCCAAGGGCAGTTGCAAGCTCTTGTTGGCCCTCTCAACTCCACCAGTGGAAGTTCTCCCTTTTTGTATGGAGTCCATAAATATTTCTTGGGTCAAGTCAGTGTGAGTCTCTGCCTAGAGGTCACCCCTCATCAGCAGAGGTTGAAAAGCCCTTTCCCATCCTCACTCCTGTAGTATTGAATACCAAATACTGTAACATTGCCTGCAGCCCATTCCCTGCCACCAAACCCTAATCTGGTGGTCAGGGGTCAGCACCTCCCCTCTCCCTGGATGTGCTGCCCTGGGAGGTGACAGACATGTATGGACTTTGATGTCTGCAAGTGTGGAAAAGCAGGGGATAATAGAATTAGATCCTTACAGGGTCAGGGCAGGTTGCTGTGATACACCTAAATGTTGAGTTATGATGTTGTCTGAATCTCCTCTTAGATGTGAGTGTGTGGTGTGTATCTGCACAGCTATAAAGACACAACAGGGATTAAAATGTGGCCTCATTAATCTTATCTAAAATATCTGACGTCTGTATGAGTTCAAAACTTCCCAGTGGACACTCAATTTTATGTTGATGATCCTGCCAATGATGCTGCCCACTGTTAGCAGCAGCACCAGGCAAAATCTTCATCTCTGCTGTGTTAGAGGCCCTCAGCAATGCTAATATAATAAACCATTTGCTTTAAGTGAAAGACTTTTCCTGGGATAGCATTCAAGGAACATAAAGGCAGGGGAAGAAATTAAAGTGAGGAAAGAAAAGCTCTGTTCACCTTTGTCCCTTTCCAGTACAACACAACGCGCATTTTCTGGAGGAGTCCCCTTGACTTTCCCCAGCCCCATGAGCCATTTTGTTCTTGAAATTCTCTCCAGGCACATTGGTTTTGTCTGCTCTTATGGACACACCTTATTCTTCCATTTTTGCTCTCACCACATAAAATTGCAGACTCTTCCCAGGAATGCACTTGACCACCTGAACTGGAAGCAAAGCCTCAAGGAGCCCACCCTTTTAGCCCTGTGGCAGACTGGTGCTTCCCTCTGGCCTCACCTCCCTGAATTTCTAAGTGTGAAAGCAGTGAGAGACCTGTCCCGGCAGGGAGGTGCACTTCAACCAGCAGAAACCTATAACGGCACAAGGATTTTGCTGTGTCAAATCCCTGGCAGCACCACAGCTGCATGCTTTCCCGATGGTTATCTCCTCTCCCAGGGTGCTCCGTGGGTGCAGCTCAGGGGAAACGTGTTTCACCAAGTCAGCGCCAACCCGCGCCAGCTCACCCTTCCATTCAGCAGCAACGGGGTCTCAGCATCAATTCCAGCATCCCTTCCGGCAGCCAGCCCCTGGCACTGCCCACGGCAAAGCCGAAGCACAGGTCACCCTCCGCTCTGCCCGCCATGGGGTGGCGCGTATTTTCTCTCCCCTCCCCGTGCCTTGGTTCCTGCTTGTCCCCAGCTCCAGAGGAACAATCCTCGCCTTGTTCCCGCTCAGTGACCTGCGCTGAGATTAACACGCATGAGCGGCCGCATCCCCCGCGCCGGGAAATTCCGGGGCTGCGTCCGGGCGTAAGAGCACCCGCCTGCCCCAGCCACTCGCACCCGGCCCTGGGGTGCCTGGGGGCTTAACGTAACCCCCAAGGGACGATGCGAAAAAATCCCCCAAACCCACCCACCCTGGCTTCTGAGAGGGTGGTCTGTGAGTTTTCTTTGGTGGAAAGGGCATCTGCAGGGAAAGCCTTGTGCTGTGTTGCTGGTGGGGCTGCGGGGAGAAGGACTGCACACAAGTGCGGGTCAAGTAGGTGATACCTGGAGCAGCAGAGCCCCTGGACGACTTGCTTGCCAGCTTCATTTTAACAATAATAATAATAATAACAATAATAATAATAAACAACACAGTCCCTTTGTAGAGTGCCTCCAAGAACTTCAGCCCTGCCTGAGGCTGTGTGGGCCAGGGAGATTTCCCACACTGGGAGTGGAACTTGGGGAATGCAGTCACCAATTGGGGGAACACATTAAGGACACCAAAGGGTTTTGCTCTGCTTGCCAACCATGGAGCTGATGGGAACAGTTTCCAGCCCCTACCTGGGCAGCAGCTGGGGCCCTCAGGGAAGGAGTCTGCCCTTCACCCTTTGCAATTTTCTCAGGGCTGTCCTCTCCAGCACTTCCAAAGGGCTATTTTCTTCAGCTGCTCAAAAGGTGATGTCAAGGTTTGAATGTCTAGAAATGTTTTAGCAATACTGTTTATACCCATATATAGTTTCTTGCAGGCCTTAAAACGTCAGGCAGCCACAGCTGGATCTGACTTTCTGCTCTGGCTGGAGGCTGAGGGTGGTTCTGCACTTGCCTTGCTGGAAAGCCCTAAGGGAAAGCAAGGCAGACAACAGCATCCACCCATTGCTTCATTTCGCTGTCCCAGCATCACCACTTCCTAGTGCTAGCAGGATGCTGCTGTAAGGCAGGATGAAAAGACACTGCTAGGAATGCTCTCAGAGCCAAACGCTGGAGCTGGAAGCAGAGGGAAGAGCCATTCCACAACACGGCCAGGTGACCTGCAGGTCCCACTTGTGCCTGAGCAGGCATACCTGGGAAAATCTCTGAAAAGAACAACTTGGTGGTGCCAGCCTCACAGGGGCCTTGAGGCGTCAGCACACATTTACAGGAAGTTATAATTTCAGTCTGGATCACTTCATCTTAACCCTTAGGCACATTTTGGAAGCCTCTCTTGCCCCCAGGAGCAGGAGTGAGCCCTGCTGCTGTGGGCAGTATTTGGGACCCCTGTCTGACTGGGTGGCAGATGGGGAGCTGCAAATATGTGCTCCATGGTGCTGCTCCTCCAGGGTCTGTGTCCCCAGCCTGTCTGTGATCCCTGCAGCCCAGTGGAGGATGGCAGCAATGGACAACCAGCAAAAAAAAGACTCTTGAGACACCACGTGCATCCATGATATTCCATTTTCACAAGCTTCCACAGCAGATATGGTAGTCAAAAAGGTTTTGTTCCTATCCATTATTTACAGTATCAAATTAGAAATCTCAGAATTGGTTTCAGAAGAAGGAATTATTAGATGTCTAGTAATTTAAATGTTCTGCTCCCCCTTACTCCCCTTTTTGCGAAGCTATGTTGACGTTTGGAAAAAAAGTTCTGTTGCCATAGCTACCAAGATGAGCTTCCAGTCATGAGATTATAATCAATAAAATATGCCAGATGAGTCTCCAAGAGCTTTCATTAATAAAAAACAAGTGTGATGAGAATCTTCAGACTAATTCTAGGGGATGTGAATGAGATGCTTTTAAATAACTAATCTGATGAAAAGTAAGAAGAAACTATTACCCATAAGATTTTATCCCAAGCACTAATTGAAGCATTGCTGTCACTGAGAACACATGCACGAAAATAGCCTTTCAGAAACACACAGCCCATAAAGCTGAGCACAAGTGAAAGGGGAACCCTGTGTTTTTCGAGGCTGCTGCTGGTCCTTTCCCTCCTGCAGAACTGCTGATGTGCAGAACAACCCTGGGGCACGTTGTAAAAGTGAAGGCTGAATTTCCTGTCCTTGCAAAATCTCTTGTACTTTGCAAGTTGTCTCAAAAAGCTCAGTATCTACTTCCCTCTGGAGTGTCTTCCCATACGTATTGCAACTCCAGAAGAAAGGTTCATTCACTGCCGGGCCTAATGAAGGCCCACCAGCCATGCACCAGCAGGAGGGAACAAAGGCAGCAGAGGAGAAGCAGAGAGAGGAGCCTCAGAGCCTGAGGGCCAGGAGCTCCCTTCCCAGCACCATGGCAGGGTGCTGAGGGGCTCTGCTCACCTTCCACCAGCCCTTGGAGTCTCCCTGCAGTGGGGATCTGCTCTTCTCTGCTGGAGCTCCTTCGTGCAGCAGTTTCCAAACACCTCTGGGCCTTCTTCTCCACAGCTTTGCTTTGTTCTAGGTTTCCAAACTCTGGGCAAGAACTTGACAAAGCCAAACTCCACCATTTTCCAGGTTGGCAGCCCAATTTCTACCAGCTTTTTCTGCAAAGCATATGAACCAAGGATCCTTTTCTTCATCTCCACGTGTTTACACTCCCACAGTCAGTTGTGAATACAGTTCTCCTCCCCTGACAGCTCCTGCACAGGTTTCAGTTATAGCTGGATGAAGAGTAGATGGAAAATTTGTTTTAAATTTTAATCCTGCTTCTGTGTTTATTTTTATGCATTTTGGCTTTTTTTTTTTAATTCATATTGTCTCATTCCCCAGTTCCCAGCTCATTTCCATCAGCTTATAAAGGATAAAGGTTAATAAACTCACTCCAAGCTATGTGGATGCTTCGAGTCCAGTTCAAACATTGCAGCTCTGATTAGTCCATACCAGATGAGGTACTTGTCTGCTGCCATATTGTTATTGAATGTGTCTGTGCTGGAACTGGATGCCACTGTTTGTCACCGTGGGAATGAAACATTAATTTAATGCTATCTGCATTTATTAGAGAGCAGGCTCATTGTACAGGCTGCCAAGGGAAACTGACAGTCCTCTACAATAATGAGCGTGGGGGCAAAAAATCCATTTCTCATCAGGAGTTACTCTTCCCACCTCTCTCGTGCTGCTCAAGTGTCTGTTGATCAATGGAGACAAGTCAGCTGGAAATGAAAGAAAAGTACAAAAATGTCTCAAGCTTCACCTATGAGTGGATTTGATAATGATTCACCCACTGCACAGGTCTGACTTGCTGCATTTTATACCATTAATTTTGCAAGTCAAATAAAGAACCAAATTTTGCTACGTTTCCCAGAATCTTTCTGCAAAAAAAAAATTGGGTTTAAATAAAGAGTGGAAAATGCCTAGGAGAATATTCCGGTACTTATTCAGACACATGACGTGTGGTTTTTCACAGTGTTTTAACGTCCGGATTCAATCCCGTGCAGCTCAGTGGGAAGGAGCAGCAGGGCCGCGGCTCTCGGGGGGGCGGAGGCAGCCAGCAGCACGGGCGGGCGGCAGCGGGAGCCCCGGGGAGGTGGCAGCGGGGGCCCCGGGAAGGTGGCAGCGGGGGCCCCGGGGAGGTGGCGGCGGGGGCCCCGGGAAGGTGGCAGCGGAAGCCCCGGGAAGGTGGCAGCGGGGGCCCCGGGAAGGTGGC
>WBMZ01006096.1:24787-63209 GCA_013400975.1 Atrichornis clamosus
CCGATCCGAGCGCCCGCCGCGGTGCCGAACGCCGGGGCCCGAGCGCGATCCCGCGGGAAGCCCCGGGCAGCCCCGCGCGCCCCCTGGCGCTGAGCGGGCACCGCGCCGGGGCCGCATCCCGGGCCGCATCCCGGACCGATCCGGGGCACGGCTGCCGAACGGGGATTCCAGACGAACGGCAGAACAGAGGCCCAAGCCAACAGAGGGAGCGGGGATCCCTGGGTGTGGCCCGGCACAAGACCCCATCTCCCCCCGTGCTCTCTCACGGCCGTGGGGTTTCGGGTCGATTTCTGCATGGGCCGGGTTTGTGCTGCCTATCCCTCCCTCGCTCAGCACCGCTGGAACTCCGGTCCCAGCGGAACAATTCTGGTTTTACTGCCCTGAGCAGTGAGATGGTAAGTGTGGCTCACGCTTCACCACGACCATGTCGGCTCATCGAGAAAACAGTCCCCTGCTGGGCAGCAAGGGTGACCTCAGCCATGGCAGAGGAGAAACTCGTCATTTGGTCTGAGGTCGAGCTGAACCTCAGACTCTGAAAGTGTCACACACCAAACTCGAAACTTTTATTACTCTGCCACAGCCTGGCCTGTATTCCTTCCTCTCGAGGAGACGTAGCTCAGCTCCTCTCCTGTTGTGTAGCCCTGAGCACTTGGCCTCATGTTCCAGGGGAAAGCAGACCTACAGGAGCAGCAATACCAATTTCTTCCAGGGAAAGCAGGCAGCTCGTCCCTTCCCCCAGCACAGTGACAAAGTCACTCACGCCCGGGGCCCGAGGCGGGCAGGGCAGCTCCTCCTGTCTGAAGGGGAAGGGCAGCATGGGCTGAGGCTGGGGGCGGCTGGACCGGGACTCCCTCCGACCACGTGTGAGCAGCGGGAGCTGCGCTGCCTCTGCAAGACAACCCAGAGATCCAGGCGTGGGAGGACACCCTCTCCTAAAGGAGCTTCCCTCTTCCCTGAGCAGCACGAAGGTGGTCACACCGCCGCAGTCCCCCTGCAAACCAGGCCCTGGACACCACAGTCACCAGGCTGCTACAGGCACAGAAAGGCCTCGCAGTGAGCTGTGGCTGAAATGGGCTTTCCTGGGCAGCAGACTAAGTTCTGTCACGGTTTCTGCTGAAGGGTGTTTCCTGCAGGAAAAGCATTCAAAAAATCGTTAACACCCTCTCAGGGAAGATCATCACAAAATACCTGCAAATTTGTTTATAGAACGCCGAGTGATCATGTAAAACATCTGTCCTGGCAGCACAACACTCCTCGGTTGATCAGAACTGGACCTGTTGATGAAGGTCATAGACAGGATAACACCGACATTTACACTTTGTTGAGCTAATTTACCTTTACTTTTTAATGCTATTCCTGACAAAAGCCAAATTAAGAATCCACTGAAACAGCAAGTGGCTTCACAGGTATCTGCAATATGGTGTTATCTGCTGTGAAGTGTATTTCTCTCCAACTACAGGAGACAATTTAGTTGACTTACAGGACAGGGGTTCCCAGGCATTTGTTCCTCACAACAGGAGCTGTGGAAATAGTTCTCTTTAATACACATCTAGGGGCACCTCCGAGTCATTTCCACGCCCAGTTTTGTGGATTCGGGAACGCGGAGAATGTGGGGTTTGCTGCTCTATTTGCTGCAGGTACATTCCAGCACTTCCCTTGGTGCTGTAGGTGGAGACAGCCGATGGATTTCGCTCCGTTCCACAACTCCGGTGTGCCCACTCCGTGCAGAGCACAACCGGGAGTGCTGCAAGGCACTCCTGCAAGACATCCCAGGGTGCAGATGTGCCACAGCATGCTCTGCAACACCCCAGCTTTCCCTTTATAATCCTTTAGAATTAGCCTCTTGCTTTACTTTTCAAATGCAAATGGGCTAAATAGGCTCTTTATTCTGTACTGTATTGTCCTTCTTCATGTCACTCTTCCTGTGCCCATTACACTGGACAGCGTAGCTGCCTGGCACCCTCTGCACCTTCGGCTTTCACAAGGAAGCGCTCAGAGGACTCAGCGGCTCAAACTGCTCTCCCTGTATCCCCCACAGCAAGGGCTCCTTAAAGAAAAGACGATGAACGGCCCTGTAAGGAGTTCAGGAAGACTCACCAGCTCAAAACTCCCCACGCAAAAATTCTGACGTATCCCTCAGTCCTCAGTAATGATCTTACAGACGTGTTTTCTGTGCCATTTAGCGAGGTTGTATTTCGTACTTAACACGTGCTTAAGTGGCAGTTTTGCACATAGCACGTGTTAAGTACAGTGACTCATTTTGACACTTCCTAAATGGGTGTTCCAACTTCTCAGGGCGTTCAAGCCACCTAGGCCAGACAATGAATTCCTGATCAGTTTGACAGCGCAGGTAACCACAGCTCTTTCCTGTCAGAGATGCTGTAGCATTTTTTGCTCACTTTCACGAATAATTTTGGACGACACCATTGCTCATAAGAAACTTCAGAGTGAAAGATTTACATTCCTTTTTGAGCATCCCTTAGTGGTTGTCTCCAGCTGAAAAGGTCTGAGTTGATCATCCCCTGGCAGACACACAGATCTGTTCAAAAGGGAGCACTGTGACTGAGCCAGGATACACCAGGAAATATTTTACAGTATAGATCAGCTACTGCTGAACAGTTTTACAGATGCAGTTTCTTCCTCCTGAGATCTTTGCTTTTACATAACTGTACTGGCAGACTTAAATCTAGACCCCCTTTATGCTTTATATATATATATAAAAGCTCTATACATTTAGCTACATTTTTACTGTGAAAATTATCCAGAAGTTGATTGCAGCCTTGCCTAACTACATTGCTCCATAAAAAACATCAGTTCGAGAACACTCAGAAAAAGTAGAATCAACTATTACACATTACTGGGAAAGGACAATGAGTCCCTGGAAAGAAAAAGAGCTCTATGAAAGTCTAGATGGCACAGAAATACTGGAAATGGATTAATCTGTCTCAGCAAGAATGAGGGGTCACCAAATCAGCAGACACAAAGTTTAAAAAAAAGGTTCACAAAGCAAGTGGTAACCATGGTGAAATAACCAAGTAACCAATGGTAATTCCAACTGAAACCAAGGAAGGTTTACATGGATTCCGAAAACCACTGCCCAAGCACACGCATAAAAGGAGCACTCTGAGCATCACCATACAGACAACTGACACCACACTCCAGAAAGCCCCAAGCAGAACACAGCACATCGAGAAGATTGCTGAATCATCATATTTGACTGTTTTTCTGCAGCCCAGAGGTCTGGCACCTCTGTCACACTGTGCATCCCAAAACAGATCAATGCATTGTCACCTTAGAAAGTCTTTAAAAATGGACCAAAATGTTGCTCAGGAACCAAGTTAAATGCACGGCCTGTGCCCAAACCCTTGATCAGATTCTACACTGTTGCATTTCAAAGTTTTGTTTTAAAGGACAAGGGGGGAATGTAATGGCATCTCTGCTTCAACTGCGAGCAGTTCCGAATTACAGCAATCTCCTCTGGTTCCTCAATTTCCTTCTGCTCCTGGGAAAAAAAAAAGTATAGCTCCCTCTAATCTGACTGCATCTTAGTCTAGAATGTAACCACTAAAATACCCTGAACTAAAAAACCCTGAACAGGATACAGGAATAATCTCATTTATCTAACTACCCATCACAGCTAAGAAGTAACACATAGACCGACCTTAAGGACAGGAGGCTTGGATTTGTTGGTGAGGGTTTTAGCACTTGTTTTTCAGGTCTTTTTTTGAAAAGCAGGTGTATACTGAGGTAGAGATCAGTGCTCTGGAAACAAAATAGCTACTTGGAGCAAAAGAAGAACTCTCAGAGAAAGAATGCCATGCCCTGTGCCATGGGAGAATGCTTTCAAGTGCAGCACTTAATGTATACAAGACAGAGAGGGAGGAAGTTGATGCTAAAAACAAAACAACAATAAAACCACAAACCAAACCATACACAGCTAAGAGAAGCCATGGCTATTGGCACATTTATGAACTACACAGAACGTGTACCTTCAGAGAAGTCAAAGCAATCCCTGACTGTAGGGGTTCAAAGTCTGACTGGCTGCAACCAATTTTCATAAGCATCAGTTAGGGGTTTTTCCTGTTCTGTTTGGGATTGTTTGTGTTTTTCTGTCGTGAACAGTCTCCTGAAGACTTAGACTTAAATATCCATGTGAGTGTGGGAAAGCTTACTTGTATTAACTAACACAGGCGTACGAGGCTGGAGACATCACGGGATCACAATTTACAAACAGAAAACCAGTCATGAAGCCTATCAAATGAAAAGTATTATACGAAGACAATTTAAAAAACACACGTAGAGATAATAAACAGAAGAAATGCACAAAGAAGTTCAAAGATTTTTCTGCTCTTTATTTAAACACAAATACATTTACAGCATGCAGGTTAAGTTAAAACTATATGGCGTCTTCCCCAAACCAATTGTTTTAATGCATCTTAAGTGTACTGAAGTTAAATCATATTCCACAGGTAGACTTGTCCTCATGTCAAATTTAGAGTTACACACAGTAGTGAGTCAGCATTTAAGTTATGTAAATAATTTAGTTGTTCACCAGAAATAAATATTATTTCACCAAGTTCCTATCCTAAACCATCTTTTAAAAATATGATCTAGAGGAACATAAAAACAAGAACCATTCAAAGACTGCAAGTTGAAATAGCAGTGTTGAACATTCCCTGTATAGACTGAATATTTTAATTTACAAAATACAGTAATTGTCCTGTCTGGCTGACCTATGACAGCCAAACCAGAAAGCAAAGAAAGTTTTTTTTCTTTTTTTACATTTTAAGAGGCAGTTCTTGGTAAACTTCATAAAAGGTTTAAAATAAAAAAAGTTTAAATATAAAAAGGTGATGTACACTGAGCTACACACTAGTTTACTATTTAACCTAATTTTTTTAAACACAGCAATTTTCAGCACCAAAGCCCATGACAATTACCTACAGGAATGAAACCCCCCCTCACAGGCATGAGAAAAAAATCCTGCTTCATTTGAGTGTGTTGTTTGTTTTTATGATTGCACATTGACAAATGAAGGCCTGAAAATCTGTAGTTGATGTTGAGAATGAAAATGGACAGTGCTGTTTCCATTATGAGAAACTTAATTCAAAATAGTTTGCTGTTTTTTAATTTTTCTTTTCTCAGTATGCTGCCTTCAACTGTGCTCTAAAACAACTGCAAGTTTGGAGTGTCTGGCGGCCTTAATAAAGAAAACTGTCTTAAAAGCTGAAAACTCCAAAATAGCGGGATTTCCAACTGATACACTCAACCTTTAAAAATCAAACTATTAAAAATTCAGACTACTGTAGATATAGAAAAAAAAGTGGTTCAAGGTCTAAAATTTGACTATACTCCATCATAATATAAATATTTTACCTATTTTAAAATACAAAAGTTGAAAGTGATTTGCTGTCTGAACAGAGTTTGTATTGTTTCCACAATAACTGGTGAATACTCAGCAAAAAATTCAAGCCAGAACAAAAAGTTGTATTAACCAGGTCTGAAAAGCTCACTGAATTCTTCCAGCAGGACTAAGCTCCTCCTTTCTTAAAGACCTGGTAACCAGCTTCTATACAGAAGAAGGCTGTTTTAAAAATTACAGTGGCTAAACCCTATGAATAAGTTAAGTAATTTATACTATAAAATTTAAAACCCTGGATTCAGCTCAGTGAGAGTACTGGAGCTCAAAACAAAACAAAAAAACCCAAAACCCCACGTTTCACTTTGTTAGCCACTTTACAGGACTTTATTGCAAAGAGAAGAAAACTATTCAACAGCTACTACTTTGGACATTTCATATACCTACTTAACAAATGGATTACAAATACAATTCAGGGTAGCACTTTCATTTATTTTATTATTATTTTAAACACATGCCTCTGGCATTTCCAGATACATCAGTTTTAAAAAGTTGTGTCCTTTACTTATCTGAATTCATCGGCCTGTTGTTGAAAAAAGCTTTTTGAACTGAAAATTAAAATTTTAGTCAAAAATCCCAGTACTGTATGTAGTGGAATATAAAGTTACATTTCGACTGCGCTCATTTCACTATCACAGAATAGCGAACGTGAACCGTCACAGACACAGACAAAAGGACAGACAGGCTCATCATAATGAAGCAGAATGTTTTCACTCCACCAGACCGTACTGTGTGCAGAATCAGGAACAGGACAGATGGGACAGTCCATTGCCAAAGCCTTTTTTGTAAACTCAGGTTTACTCGTGTTACTGTATTTAATTCTAAGCCACCCGATCAGCGGGCACTGGATGAGATAACAGCTCCACAGCCTTGCTCAAACCGAACTCTTTAGTTCGGGGGCGCAGCGCCCGCGGTGCCTCCTGGCAGCTGTCGTAAGCACTTCAGGATTCTCACACTGTACACACACGGTTAGTTCCAATGCTCTATGCAGCATTCCAAAAGAAAACTGTAATGTAGAGTGCCGCCCTAATTCAGTGGGACATGTAGTGTTACGCGAAGTGAGAAAAATGAAAGTATACTTAAACACTGTTGCACATTCCCTAAGACAATAAGATGTACACAAATTAAGCTAGAAAATTTGAACTAAGATTTTCTCAACGTACATTCAGCTTGGCACAGTGCAGACTAAATTTAAGACATGAAAGACAAACTGTGTAATAAGCAGAGCTACACTTTAAGTAACATGTCATTTTTCAAGACGCCAAAATTGCACTCTAGTTGGTTTTTTTGGGAATCAGTTAGCAGAATTTGTAGAAGGGGAAAGAGCTGTACAGGCCAGGTATAATTTATACAATTTTCAAAAAATAATCCTACAGTCCCCGAACGGAGAGATTATTGTCATGGAATGACTCCCTCTACACAATAGCCGATCCTCCTCACGCTGCATGTACTTCTCAGCAACTGTAAATGAGAAAAATCACGAAGTTAAACTAAAAAAGGCAACATCAATTGCATTTAAGTAGACTGTATCACTACTTACATAGCCTTTAAGAGGCCAGCTCTAAGATCACTCATAAGTGCTAAGAAAACATCCACTTTAAAATAAGAAATCACACAACACAAAGCATTTAAACAATGTTGGATGTTACCAACAAATTTACAGCGCAAACTGCCTGTGTATGCAATCTTGACTGCAGTAATGGAGTAAACATTACAGACAGAAACCACTTATAACCCAGCTCCATTTCCCATGACTGCTGCTGCTTTTCCTGGCTAGTGACAACTCCTTGGTCACTCAAGGTAAATATTATTCAAGGTTAAAGTAGCCATCACTTCAACCTCTTATCTACTCTAAAAGACATTACTGAACAGAGCCAGGTACCCTGGCCAGTAGTACAGCAGTTTCCTCTGAACTGGGGAGGAAGCTTTGCAAAGTCAATCAGGTAATAAAAAGAAACAAATGGAAACAAGATTAACAGAGGCTGTTCTGGAGCCCTCCAGCAGAGGTGAGCACTCAGGATTCAAGCACCCCATCCCATTTTAGATGTATTTCAAACAGAAGACGCAGATAACCTTAACTAAGGGAATGTCTAGAATACATTTATAGACACGCTCAAAAGTGAAGACGACATGCAATATTAAGCATTACTGTTAGGTGAGCAACAGACCAAGCAGATATTCATTAAAAAGAGATGTGATTCCGTAAGGCAACTTAAGCCTATCAAGTACCATGCTATGTGTAATTTGGAGATTAGAGATGTTTTCAAGTAAGTGCACGTTAATTTCAATTACTGTAACTGCATTTCAGTTAGGCTAACATTTCAAGATTACTGGACGAAGACAGGAATTCTTCTGTTAAATAATTCCAAATCTCTGACGTATGAAGCAGTGTGGAAACACAGTAAGAAAAGCAAATAAGTAACATGTAAAAATAGGGTAATTTTCATTTCATCATTGAAGGTTTTCCTGCAGAAAATCATATTTTAGAAGCTACTAGCAAGCCAAAAGAATTTACAATGTCCACTCCTCTCTCAAATAGTAGCTATCATCTGTGACTGGCAAATATCTCAAATTGATTGTTTTCACATTTTGTTCTACTCCAGCAAAACACCAAGAGAATTACCATTTTAGAGCAAACACATTTTATAAGAAAAGCAGCAGCATCTTTAGTCAGAACATATATACTGTTCCACTAATTATAAAAATATTCTGTTAAAAAGAGGAGCGAATCTGGCTATTCAAGTGACTTTATGCCACAGAATGAACTATAATAAACCTAATACAAAGCAGTTTGATCACACATTTAAAAAATCCTACAAACTTACACTTTGTCTTGCCGTCCACCTCCGCGCAGTACAACTGGCTGGCTGTTCTGAGTGAACGCACCTCCACCACGAATTGCACTTGGATGAGTTGGAGAAGCTGCTGGATGCTGGCCAGGACGGATAGGCTTAGCTGCATGAAAAGAAATGTGACTTACAAATATATACACCACAATTGTACCCTTGGATTATTCAAACTTACTGACATTTTACATTATCCAAATGTAATAATCAAAACTGAATGCAGTTTGACGAAGAAAGTAAGTGTAGGGCATGGTATTCTGAGTACCTAAGAGATTAGTGTCAACTACAACAAACCCTGGAAAAAAGACAAGGTTTTGTTTTTATTGTCCTCTATTAGAGCTTGCAAGGCTTGATAGAGATTATCTTCACAAGCATTATCTCTATCTAATACATCTAATGTATTACCCTGTAAGAGTCCTGTTTTTTGGCAATAAGAACACAAGTAAGACACAATGCTTGACAGTGTCATAAGGGTTATGTTCCTGTAATGAATCATTATACCTGCTGTACTTCCCACACCTACTTGACTGGTAAGTCACTAGTCACTCTGCTCTGCAGGCAGTTCTGCATACCAATTACTCCATAGGTAACACTGCTTCATCAACTACCACCACATAAAAATAAATTTGCTCTATAACCAAAGTAAAAACCCAGCAGTTTCGACAGGTCAGTCATTAAGCTGCATACATTTTAAAAACTGTATTTTCAATCAGTTTTGCACTTAGCTCTTAACAGAACATGCACAATGGTATGACTTTACAAAGTTCTGTAATATTAAACAGAAGGACTTAAAGTTTCAGCAGGCAAGAGTGGATATAAAGCACCTACAGGTCAAAGCTGCATCAGAGAAACACTTCTCAATTTCTGCCTTACAGGAAGCTGATCTCCAGTAAGACACAACTAGCTCATCCAGACATTTAAGCACAGAGGCTGTATACATCAGGTGAGCTCACCAGAGAATTGTGTTTGTTTTCTTGGAGACCACTTGAGAGGAAGTTGAGACAGAAAATCACCTGTCTGCAAGCTGCCACTTCACGTGACCAAGAAAAGAAATTGTAACCATCTTGGAATAACTCCTTGCAGACCTACCGAATAGGAGCAAAATTTAACTGCAACACTCATTTCAGTTGCATTAGCATTTAAGAGAAGTGTATTGTTAATGAAATCCTTTATTTCTACAGCTGTAATGTAATGTGCACAGTTAAGTCCTCCACAGGTCACACACACCTTCTTGCTCCTCAGCACTCAAGAGCATAACAGCAGGTGGAGGACCAAAGGAATATGACTATCTTGCCACCACCTTCCCACCTCTTTCTGTTTTTCCATTGTTTTCCCCTAGAGAGGGCTTAGAGTACTCTATGTTTTGGAACAAAGAACTGTAAAGGTAATTAAGGATCTTAAGATGTTGTGGGTTTCTGTCTGCCCCTCTCCCCCATAAGACCAAGACAATTTTGTAGTTGTTGAAGGTGATGGCTTAATCTTTCTCCTGGCCTTGAAATACCTACTTAGTCTTAGAAACTCGAATGGAATTGGAATGATCTAAAAGATTCAGGATCACATTTAGTGTACTGTTTTGTCCTAGGAAATGCAACACATATTCAGGCTCGAATTCTAGGTTGGTAAGCCTTTCCCAAAGCCACTTAAATAAAAAGCCAAACAACCATAAAGCACCACCTGCACACACAGTCTATTAATCAAAATATAACTCACAGTAGAAAATACATCACATTCATATGTGCAGTTTCAACAAGGGCTGAAAGATGCACATTTGCACAAAGATAAAAAAATAGAAGTAGGAGACTGATGAAGCTTTAGGGAGCAAAGGATTCTTTACTAACCAATTTGTGCTGAATGTCCTCTTCTGGCCATATTCTTAGATCTTACAGCTTCCTTTATACGGTCCACTTCTTGTTGATACCGCTTGCGATCACGAGAAGCATTCTCTTTGGCTTCTTTCAGTGCAGATTCCAAAGCTTTAACTCTTTCAGCTGTAGCTCTAAGTCGCTTCTCCAGTTTAGGAAGTTCACAGCGAAGATCAGCATTATCACGTACCAGCTGTAAAATCAGACTTGATTGTTTTCTTGGTGCCTCTTTCCGTAAGGAGAGCTAACCAAACACCCTCCCCACCCCTGAAGCAGCAAAGCAGTAGGGCTACTGTATTAACTCTGCTTGAGCTTTTAGTAAATCTATAGTTCAGTGACAGTAAGACTGTCATTTGAAAGATCAGTTACTGTCGAAGAACCTGCTACCCAACATAGGCACTTCTTTCATCAGGAACAGGCAAGCATCCCCTGGACTGACACATGAAGTCTAAACACAAACTTGGATCATCTTCAGTTTAAATGCAGCTATTTTGTTATATATCCACATCTACTTAGAATAGTTAATTAAGTTACATTATAAAACAACAGACTAAAGTTTTCCTGTATCAAGAGACACACTAAAAACATAGAAGTATCTACTTATAAACAGTTACTTCGTGACCAATAGGCAGTTACTTCTGTAATAATGAACCTTGAGTAGTTTAATTAAAATTTGAAATGGTCTCATTGTACCTGCTTGTGAACCTTTGTAAGCTGTTCAAGATTATTCTCAAGGAAGGAAATCTTCTGTTTCTGTGCAGCACTGCCTCCTGTATCATCCGAGTCGATCTCAGCACTCTGCAGTAACAAAGGTATGGGGGAGGGAGACAGGAGGCTGAGTACAAACCTGAACTTGAATATTAACATCGAGTCAGAATAATTATACCAAATAAGCGTTCAGTTCCTAATTTAGTTCTAAACTGAAATCTATGTACTGTTCTCAGAAAACAAATTTCACTACAGCACCACGTTACCTTCTTCACTCTAGTAGCAAGATCTTGAACAAATAGCTTCCGAAGATTGTGAAGAGTCTGAAGTTCTTTTGCCTACAGTTAAGGACAAGAAATTAACAAAATAACCCAAACTCTGAAAAAAAAAGACAGACAAGTATTGACATTTGCTTTGAAATATCTTACCACAGTCTCTTCCAAACCCTTTAAATCTTGCCTTGCTTGTTCCCGTCTGTCCTGCATAACCCTAAAAGAGAATAAATTATTCTTGAAACATCCCAGAAGTTTTAATGTTTTAGAAGACTAGAGTAATAAACACCACACGGTTCCATCAAAAAATGTCTTTCAGTTGAAGTCTTAAATTAAAGATGTAACCAACAGATGACACCACACTCAGAAATCTGTATGAGATGGGGTGGGATTGGAGGAGTTGCAGGAGGAAAAGAGGGAAGTACTTTTAATATTGAATACAAACAAGTACTTTCAGATGCATAAAAGTTTCTAGAACAGTAAAAGACAAGACTCTCAGAGTCAGCTTCAGAGTGAGTATTTGGAGAGATCTTATTATGCAACAAATGTTCTCAGCTCTGACCAGGTGAGATGGTAAGTATCATGTGACAGATCAGGGATTTTCTCTTTGTTTTCTTCTAACACCTCACCCTCAACACATTTGCAAAACCAGCATCAAACAGCAACCTCAGCACACAGGAATATAAGCTAAAAATTACTGCTGTACAGAGCTGCTGTCTTCTCTTTTAATGTGAAAGCATTTTCTGTATGGGAAACATTGTCTCCCAGAAGTGTAAGTCAGTGCAGTTACTAAGATGACAGAATAGAGGAAAGGAATGTGGATTTTTCTTTTTCTGACCTAAGGCTGGAATAGAAAGGCCGGAGACTGCATGAAAATGAAGTATTCCTACTAAGTAGCCAAAAAGCTTATTCTCCTCTTGAAATTTCTCCTCACTCAACCAGTTTCACTACTAGTTCACAGTTAAATGAGTAAACATTTGAGATAATAAAATATTCTAAACAATATCTCAGCATCCTATCCATTTTCCAGACCTCTACAGAAAAGTAGTTCCAGGCATCTTATACAACTCTAAATTGAAAAAATAGAAGTGAGTAATCTGCATTGTTCCTCGTCTGTTATTTGCCATGCATGTTTATGATATACAGTGGAAAATAACTGGATTCAAAAGGCTGGGGGAGGACACAGAATACCAAACTAATTTTTGCTTCTTTGCTAATCTTTTGAAGAGGAAAATTTCTCTACAGCAAGTGCTTTTAAGTGGTCAATGCTAGATATAGCTTAGACTGCAAACTGAAATAGAAAACTGTAATGTGGTACGTTTACCAAATCTCACAAGACAAGAAAAACCACTGTAATTAATGTAACTTTTGTAATCATTGTGGCATATAAATGAATCAAAAGATAGACTCAAGACCAGAGTACAGTTAAAATTTTAGTCAGTTAAACAACCAATATTGTTTTTCACAGTAAGGCTAAATGAAAAAAAGGAAAAAAAAAAGAAAAAGCCTTACCAGCACAGATCAATCAGGTCTCTGTGATTATTTCAAATTCTACAGTAAAAACCCTGAAAGCCATTACATGTGTTTTAAACGTTGCCAAAAAGCACTTCTCAAAAAGTTTTAAGTATAATGTATTTTTAGCTTCTGTAAAGATAAATTCGTATGTCCCAGAAAGGGGTTGCAACTGATACTCTTAGAAACACTTCCAGGAGATTATGGTCAGAATTCTAGAAGCTGAGAACTGTTTTCCAACTTGAGTCCTGGATACTTAACTGCAAGCAGAATTGGATTCCAATTTTTGCACAAACTTTTCAGTCTCTAATTCACTAATACATTGTATTTAGTTAATCAATGAAGAATACAAGTGTTTATTTTTAAGAATAAGCCAGTTAGAACCACCTAACTAGTTAAATCACATAAGAACCATAAAAAGAGTAAGGGAACACAAGAACCAGCAAAAGAGTAATGGGGAAACTGTTACAAGACTCTTCCAGTCTTAGAGAATGCAATACGTAGCTGCAAACTGAAAAGTTAATTACTCCAATCCATAGCATATTAACAAAAAAACAGTTGTGGCCTTCATATCTTTCAGAATTTACTTCCCATTTTAAATATTCAGGCAGTGCAAAGGTTTTAAAAATTTAGGTTCAAGAAGGCCATGGAGCCTCTCTCCTTAAGCACACTATAAAGTGAGAGCCACCTCACTGTATTAGGTCACTGGCCTATATCGCACACACAATTGTTTCATGCATCGTTATCACTTACGTAAGTTCATGAAGTTTTCTACTTTTTTCCTGATCAGTCGCTTTCAGCTTCTCATGCTCAACTCTAAGACGTTCCTGTTCAAGCATCATCTTCTGGTTTTGGCTGGACACAGAAAGTAAATATTTCACCAGCCAGAACTATCAGACACCACACTGAGTAACACAACACAAGAGAGAAAGACACTGCTGGAGGAAACCCTTGCACTTCCTTCCCGTTGTATTGTGCTTCCGTACTCGCACATCCCAGAGTCACTTGGCACTACTAAAACAATGACAATTACTTACTCTTGCAGTTCAGTGATAAGCTTCTCCTTTGCATCAACTTCATCTCTTAGGCTACTGATTTGTTTCTGATGCGTCTCACGATGGCTCTGAATTTGCTGCTCCACAGCTTGCTATTAATAAAAACCAGAACGTACTAAAGGCTTTGAGTTGCCACCAGACTGCGCTCTGTGGGGATCTGGGCTGTTGGGGTTTTTCTCTTTTTGAAACAATTAAACAGACATACCTTGACTTCGTTTGCAGTTTGAACCTTATTTAAGTGCTCCTTCTCCATTTCATGGACTTTTTCTAGTAGGGATAGAGAAAACACATTTCAACCAGGTAACTAGGCAATCACATGGATGGATGGAGCTAATTTCCCCTTCCCTTGCCAACATCTTACAATTTGGAAAAAGTCCCTTCCCACCACAGAAGTCAATTAAACTGGTAACATCTTGAATCTTATCAATAGCAAAAAACCCCCATGTTTTCCTATTGATTAATTACACATATTCAGTAGCAAAATGCCTTTCTATAGCTCTATCCTTCAACCTAAACAGAACAGAACAATTCCCTATTTATCACTATATTCTTAAAATGGTGATGGTGGTAGGTAGGGTGTAGGGATGCAAGTCCTACCCTGTGCTCGGAGTTGAACTAATTCTTCATTAAGGGAATCCACAGATTCTTCCAGCTGTCTCTTCTTCTGTTCCACATTCTGAAGATATTCAGTCAGTGACTTGATCTTGGCTTCGTGCTTGTGGAATGAAAAGATTCATTTACTTTGGAACTAGGTACCATGAAATTACATCTGCATACATAGCTCATACTTATTTTTTAAACAACAAGTAACCTCATCTCAAAACAAAGATGGTGCCAAATGAGACTCTTAGAAGAATACGGCTCCTCAAGCTGATCTGTAATGTAGCCTGTACGACAATGTCTTTATTCTAGATTGGAATGAAATACATTTTTGGCTAGGAGAAGAGACATTTTGAACTATCAGAGGCAAGAGAGGCCCACTGTATTTAAAAGATTGCACTGAAATGTGCATCTGCCATCTAAAAAAAGATTATTATCTGTATGTAAAACAAAATATAGAAACACTAAACTGCATATGCAGATGACAATTTTCAGAAGTGTTAGAAGTCACATTACTGATCTTTTCTAACAATCACATTAAAATGGCCTTTCTCCCATTACAAGTAAATTTAATCTGCTATGCAAGCCTCCTGAAATTTTTCTGTGCTATTACTTTCTCTCCCACTTTCAACCTGCAGCATTAGCAGGCAGAGTGCTCACTAGCCACTGCTCCTGTAAGAATTGTATTTGTAAAGAATCCTGGGATGGAGAACACATGGACTCTAGGATTTAATACGAGTGCTACAAAAGCATTATCAGACTACAGACATTGCAGAAATTCTGACATCCTGTCACACTCTGAATTAATTCAAAATATCCAAACCAAAGAGACTAAGGAAACAGCTCAGTCTTGTGGCTATTCACTCACAGTATGCTTTGTCAGGTGTCAAAAAGAAACTGCAACTTTTTTCCCCAATAGGTTAATGAATTTAATTTATAAAGACCACTGCACACTGTAGAGAAACATTTACCTGTGAGATCCGGAGCTGGCAGGCAGCCAACTCCTTTTCATTTTCTTCCATTTTCTTATTGCTTTCAGCCTGTGTGCCTTCTAACTGCTTGCAACGTTTTACCATTGTTTTTACTTCTGATTTCATTTTGCTGATGTACAGTCTTGCCACTGTGAATTCTTCATCTATCATACCAGTTCCCTCAGGCTGCTGAAAAGTGTGGAACAGCACATTTAGAAAGCTCAGATAATAAACTGAACTGAAGTTGCACTGGAGCAGCTTAGTGCCCAGAACACATCCCCAGCCTCAGCTGATAACCACAGCACTTAAAAAAACCTCAAATCTTATATTTTGGTGTGTAAGTTTTCTGCTGGATTATTCAGAAGTTAGCACTATGATAACGAGTCCCTTGGGGAAGAAAATACAGTTCACTATTGATTTCTAGTACTGCTTACATTCTTGCCCTATAGCAATCTTCCAGATTTATCTTTTATTTCATTTCCTCATTCTGTTTTTAATATAGTATCATCCCCATTGTCACAGTAGGTCAGTATTAGATTTCCAAGACAATGTTGTTGATTTAAGACCAGTTCATATAGTAGTTTCATAACATGAATGAAAACACTGATTCAGAAAAAAAATCATGCTTGCTCTTCCTTGTCTTTGCATAATCAAATTCTGTCTGGGACCTGATTAAGTCACAGTATAAGCAATGGATAAGCCTATGTCCGAATTATTAAAATAAAGTTTCCTATGGTGATAATTTTTACAATACTAAGAAAATGCCCCCACTTATCCACAATGCATGTGTTTAAGACATAGCACTAAAAATTACAGTGATTAATTCTTACCTTGACATCATTATTTCCTACTGCAATTCCTATCTCTGCAAGATCTTTTAGTAAGGAGGCCATCATTTCTGTTGCTCGTTTCTTCTGATGGTTGGTCATTTCTTTAAGTTTCTGAAGCTCTGCATCTATACTGGCTAAAGTGACCTACAGTAAAAGAAGACATCCTTTAATAAATAGAACATGTTCTTGCTCTTGGAACAAGTTTCATACTATTTACAGGGTACCAGCATTTCTTCTGAAAGAACTAAAAAGTACTGGGGACAGAGACCTTCAGCTCACAAAATATAATCATTCAAGTCCGCAATAAAATTAGCGTTAACATTATTAAACAGCATTTGGAGTTATAGAAGATTAAATATTGCATTTATAGAAAAAGGGTACACGGACAGCAAGTCCAACACTTTTCACCGTATTTTGGTAAACAATTTCAGCTTTTTCTGCAGAGTTCTTAACTCTTCCCTACATGCAAAGCAAAAAATGGCACCCAGTACTGAGAGTTCATAAACACAACACTTGCTCTAGAGCACTTTCTCAGCTAGTTTGAGCTGCTGTGGTTGTAGCGGCTGCAGCTCAGCAGCTCACATGCTCAAGAGTCTGCTATTTGTTCTCCAGTTTTAAAAAAATACCAGAAGTTTTACAGCAGAAATGTTTCAGGCAGAGATGCCAAAGGATCGTTAGTGCATGGGTTAGCTGCGCCAGATTGGGAACACAGAAATGCCTTAATTTTATGACACCTCTGAACAGCTTTCTTGTAGATTGAGTTACTAGTGACACTAAATGGATGTTAGTTAAAATATCTAAAATCACTATCTATAAACTAATTCAAAACTTAATCAACAAAGCCAACAAAAAAACCCCAGGAAAAAAACAAACCACACACATCAGAATCATAAACACACACAGCAAGCATACTCCACCAAATTTTAAATGCAGCTCATAAGACCACAGATTTTCTGACTTTCAACCAACCTTCAAGTGATGTAAGTTACTTCAGTAACCAACATATATCTTTCTTAAGCTTACAGGTTTTAGAAAATCATCCCCTGGAAAAGCTACATTTTAAACTTAGTCTCTCATCTTCCCTTTCGAAACACCTTTAAATGAATTCAAGGAATATGGGTAAAACAAGAAAAGTCACACTGAAGATTGCCAGTAATTTCTTATCCCAATTTCATACCGATTTTTGATTGAGCTCGTCACTAAGCAGTTCATATTCCTTTGCCTTATCTTCTACTTCCTGAGATTTCTGATCGTAGTTGACAGCTAATTCTTCAAGGGCTTGTAACACCTCTTTCACTTCCTCTTTGGAAGCATCATTTTCAGCCTGAAGGCGATTCAACTCTGCCTGCAGGTTGTCTTGGTCCCGTCTGGTTGATGCTAAAAGCTGCAACAGCGACAGAGATTTAATAAAATTACAACAACAAATAATCACGAAGAAAATTCCATGTATGTCTTGAATTTTATTAATGCTTTTAGCTACTACAATAGCTTATATCTACAATCTTAGTGACTAGCTTCATGCAATAAGGACCCCAAGAACGGAATATAATGAACAATTAAATTTACCATCTATATCCACAGTCCTTTTAGTTTTTAAATATCTTCAGAATGGAAGTGATTACAAACCAAGACACATAGGGACAGAAACTAGAAATGCACATGGAATACAGCAAGGTCTCAAAAAAGCCACTGAACAATACTCATGAGTCTGAAATTGTCAACCATCTAGGAACTAAACTACCAGCATTTTAACAGTTAGCTGCTGAAGAATAACTACACAAAGTGTACAGTTACTAAAGAAGCAGATTTATTTATTTAAATTAGATTCAACAGTAGCTCCAACTTCCCTAGTCTTTGGCCCATTTCCTTCTTAACATGTACACAAGGATTACTATTTTTTTGATCTTTGTGCGATAGAGAAATAATTTTTCTAATATCTTGGCTAAATGAAATTAACATTTTCATTATTAACAGGCATTTTCCCCCATTTAATTACGTTCTACCTCTGGCAACATGTGCATACAAATTATTTGAATATTCTAGCAAGTATGGTCTGAATTAACACATAGATACTTCCTTTTTCATTATGGGCCAAGACATTTGCCTCTTCTCCCTCCCTCTCTCTGTACAGCAGCTGACCAAAAGTAAACCTTAAAATGCATTTCTTACATTAAATCAAGTTACTTTCAGTTCTGACAACCTGCTAACTTTGCATAGGAAAGACAACTGCTCTGTCTTTGCATAAAATACTTCAATTCTTTCAATCTTCATGGATACTTAAGATTCAAGTAAACTGGTTTAAGTTTAGCCACTAGCACAGTGTAAGTAGGAGGAAAGAATAGGCAGAGCCTTTAAATAAGGCATAAAAGAGAACTATGGTGCAGTAGGAAACTGTCATTCTACTCCCTGGTCATAAACTGTGACCTATTCCAAATACCTCCAACTTCTTTAGAGGAAAGACAAACAAAAATAAAGATGCAAGAGCAAAACTCACCTCTTCCTGATCCAACATCTGTGTCTTCAGTTTTTCTACTAGTTGGCTCTGCTGATTAATTTCTTCATCCTGCAATTGAAGTAAGTCTGTGTTCATTAAACTGACAAATACCACTCCGCAAAAATAATCTAAGATACTGCAGATGTTAAGTATCTAACTTTTCCCTATTCCAAGACAATTACACAACTGAAAGCAAAAAAGTAAAAAATAACTCTTTTCATTTCACTGGTTGATTCATTAGGCTCTTAACCTGGCACGTACATGTAACACACCATGCTTCAGACACAAAAGTCATATCTGTGCTTTCCCAAGTCTTCTTCAAGTTGTTCTAACTTCCAAGAAACAATTAAGATTTAATTAAAAGACTTTTAAAAATCCAAATATAGTACTACTGCTTACATTTGAGATTATATTCAAATAAAATATGCATAACATGGAAAGAAAAAAGTTTCATCTTCCAATTACTCATTTTCCCACTTCCATTATTTTCCAACTGAGAAAGGATACTCCCTTAGCACCAGATAAGGCAACTTTGATTTCTCTTAATCAGAATTAAGAGTAGGCACTCTCCTCAAGTACTTGAACAAGTTGAGCTAACAAATGAATGCTGGTAAATTAAATACAGAAACATAGATTATCCTGAGTTGGAAGGGACCCATCAGGATCATCAAGTCCAACTCCTGACCCTGCCCAGGACACCCCAAGAGTCACACCATGTGCTTGTGAGCACAGGTCCAAATGCCTCTGGAACTCTGTCAGGCTCAGTGCTGGGATCACTTCCCTGGGGAGCCTGTTCCAATGCCCAACCACCCTCTTGGCTGAAGGAGCTTTTTCCAGTATCCAACCTTAACCTCCCCTGACACAGCTTCAGGCCATTCCCTCGGGTCCTGTCACTGGTCACAAGAGTGAATCAAGAGATTTGTACCTGCCCCTCCTTTTCCCCTCATGAGAATGCTGAAGTCATATTATACAACAATACAGTTCAAGATATATTTTCAAGAGATCTTACATTAAGTAAGAATGGCATACCTTGTCATCCAGTTGTTTGTACAATTTGGCAATTTCTTCCTCACATTTCCTTCTCTCAGCATCAGTGAAATTGCCAGTTACTCCAATTGTGGTAGCTGGTTTATCATTAATAACAGTAATATCTTTGTCCACTGCAAAAGCTTCTAAGTTGGCCTTTTCCTTGTCAAACTGTTCATCAACTGGTACAGTCTCCCCTTAAAAATGCACTTAATTTTAGTATAGTTAGCCATGGCATACCTTCCAAATAATTACCCCAAGAAGTATTACGTATTTCCTACTAACAGCACTGTTCCACAGTTAGTAAGCAATTGACTTCACTTGCTTACTTGGCAAAAAAAAATTACTAGATCATCCAAACTGTTTCCTGCTTACCACAAAACATTGTATTTCACCCAGTTACTCTGCTATGAGCTCCAAATTACACATCAAACCTTATCTTCTAGAGTTACCTAACTTTCCCAGAAGACTTGGTAGCCCTATTTACTTTTAAATTGCTTAGCTTACAATTTAAAATACTTTCAGTTACACTTTTATCCTTTTACGTTCATAAAGGTTTTTCTGATGAGAACACTTTAACTTCGCCTTGAAGAAAATACCACATGCTAATCAAGGCAGTTGTCTGGTAAATTAAAGTAAATTCCTTTGTGCTTTATTCAAAATATTTTATGCAGTCCTTGGAAGGTACAGGCTCTTTCCAACACTCCAGTATCTTATGTCAATATTCTGAAAGAACTACACTTAACATTTCAGGTGTGGCCTCATACCAGCTTTATGAAACAATAAAAAAAACCACCAACGAAAAACAAGAAACTCTACATCCTACTAAACTTATTTCAGCAAACCCATTTTCTTCAGATTTGTATCAGGATGTGGTGCAGTGGTCTACAAGATTGCAAAATCATCTTCTACAGCTGCCAAACTCCAGAATATATCTGTAAGTATGACCTATGTTCCTTTCTTCCTGAATTTATTGCTCCATTATTAACTTTCATTTTGCCAGCAATTTCAATTGATAAGAAGTTAATCATTTAGGAAGAATGAACAGGTACACATTTGGTACTGTGAGCAGCTTTGGGATTTGGGTGGGTTTTTTGCCTATTCACACGTTTGAGTTTTAAATGAGGGCAAGATCTTGCAATATTGTTTTGAATCAGAAAACCAAACCAGAGGAAACATTTTACTCAGTTTCTGCACTTACAAATAGCTTTTTATCCCCCAAAATAAAATATTTACAATGTACGTAACTCTAGTTCTGCTAGTATACCAAGTGTTGAAAATCTAACACAAATATACTTTCAGACATTTTTGTCATTACATGATTATTAGAAGTTGTTTCAGTTGCAATAAAGTGAAAAGCATCAAGTTCCAAGTTGACTTAATATATCACAGCTTTAATATTCTTATTACTGTCTTGCATAGTGCTCTTAGCTATGTCTGGTATCCTGAAGACTAATTCAGTGTCTGTTGTCTTAAGTTTGCAGAATAATTACATAATTGCCTCTCACCATTCCGCCATCTGTTGAGTTCATTTTCCAGCCACTGTATGGTGTTGCGCAGAGTCTTGTTTTTCTCTTTCTCCTTCTCATACTTTTTCTTCCACTGTTCTGCAGTGAGCTCCACATTGACACAGACTGTGTTCTTAATGGTCTTTGCTCTACACAGAAAAAGCAAAAAATACTCTAAGACTTCATGTTTAAATAAAGGAATTAAATGATATTAAATAATATATTCACATATCACTGGTGAATCATTAACATTCCCACCTCTTTCAAAAGCTTATTTCTATTCCCTGTCAAGTTACTATTCTTTCAATCGGATTGATACAACTGTAAATGGACAGAGCAACACAACTTTTGGGAAGCTGAGAAATCTCAAGCTGATTGAATTGGAAAAATTCACCTGCATACCTTCACTGGAAAGAATTCAGTCAGGACAGTTGTGCACGATTTTGAACTAACAGTAGTATTCACATCTAGCAAACACTGCATAATGGAGAGCATAATACTTTTAGGGTGCAAACCATCTGTCTTACCTAAGAAACAGCTCATTTCAAAGATACATGATTTCCTACTCTATTATGTGATTATTACATAGCCTTCAGTTACTACAGCTGAGGGTTTCAGCTTAAATTTGACATCTCTAGAAAGCTGAATTAATATACTGGACTAACTATGGTGGCTGAGACAGAAGTGTACTCTATTAACTCCTGAAGAAGTCCAGAGCACAAGGCAGTGAAACTACACAGCTACAGCTGGAAGACACTTTCCAGTTGCTCATTCAATAAATAATAAAAGGAAAGAAAAACACCTCCAAGCTTCTAGAAGGAGATCAAAAGCCTCCACTTTTGCAGAATGCAGTCATTACTCCACACTACCTATTCATACTCTGTCAGATTTCTAATCATCTAGTCTACTTTCCACAGTACAAAACTTCTCAGAGAAGACCAGTAGGAAACCATCCTGTTGAACTGAAGTGGACGAGGTACACTACCATCGAAGACCAGATGGACTAGCAAAACGCTGACTGCTTTCGTAATGTGTTCCTGTAAATGACATGATTCGATCTAGTGGTCAGGAACGAAGCATTATTAATAGAATGGTAAAGAAGAGATACCTAACAAAACACCACATTTGAAATGGGTATGTATAAATTCAGTTACAAACAACACGGGAATGTACAAGTATTAACTCAAATTTTACTGGAATGCTAGATATAGACCAGAAGAAAAGCTCTCCTGGCAAATAAAGAATTCAACTTAACAGGAGAGAGCTCCTTCCTACCTTCTTCCACTTTAGTGGGGGCAGGGAAGGGGAAAGTACTTATTACCCTCCAAGACTATCCAGTAAACCTCATTTTGAACCAAATTATCTTCTGTCCTCCTGAAAATACAGTCTTCAGGATCCTAGCCAGTTTAAGGACTTTTATATTATATAAGATAGATCACAACAGCTTCCACCAAATACACAAAAGAATTCAGAAAGAAAGCAAACATTCTAATTAATTTGGTTCAGGAATCTTAATAGAGTAACTTACTTATTTCTCATTCTGCATTTATTTCTATTAAGTCATTTACTCACCTTTGGCCAAATAGAAGAGTAGATTTAGTTTCAGATTCATTGTAAGAAGATGGAGAACAGCAAATAACAATAGTGGTTCTGCAATTACCTCCTAGTGAATCTTGAAGGATTCTGGTCATTTTGCTATCACGATATGGAACATATGTCTATCAAGAAAATGGTTAAGTGATCAGTCACGGTTTTTCAACACATTTAATTGGTTGAAATACGAGCTCTGCTTTTGCTAGGTGTAACTTTATTATATAAAGACATTAAATTCTACTTTTATTCATAAATTGTAAGACTGAAGATGCATAGGATGACAAAACTGTACTTCTGTGTTTGGTGATTTTAAGAGCACAACAAAACTTTCAGTATGAAGACTGGGTCCCTCAGCAATAAATGTAACTTATTAATCTTTACTGTCAACAGTACAAGAGTAATGGCTATCTGCAATGCACTGATGCAAATGGATTAGTTTAAAAGACTCCATGCATATCACTGAAATTGGCAGGAGTTTCTGCATAACATCATGTTCAGAGACCTAAACTTTTAAATATAAAAATACGAAAGAGAATACTTACACTGCTTTCAGCCAGTGCTGAGATGACATTTCCAAGAGCAGACAAAGACTTGTTGATGTTCTTGGCCTCATCCAGCACAGCACCTTCTGCTCCAGTTTTACTAACCTATACAATATTTCAGTACATTACTAAATGTATCTTCAAAAAACACCTTTCACATTTAAAATAAAACTTAAGTCATTTTTCCACTTATAAGTCAGTCTCCCTAACTTTATGAGGTACTCATAAGCAAGTTGAGTTAGAATAAGCAAACTCTTCCTCAGACTCTTACCCTGATTAATTATCAATTTCTCATTCAAAACTCAGTGTTTGAAGATGTTTCTGGTGTTTTAAACTGAAGTGAATATTCCCCCTGTAAAATACACCTTTTTGTGTAGATAAAAGTAAAAGATAAATGTATAGTAAAAACTTCTGTCAAATTAACAACTTCAGAAGTTTTTTGAAGTTTGTGGAAAAAATTTAGTTCCTTAAAAGCATATAAGCATTATGAATAGTTTGCCCAGAGGCCATACTTAAAACCAAACTACCACTCCCCCCTAAAAACCCTAACAAAACAAATCATAAAACCCAAACCACATACTACCACCACTACCCCTGGAAAATATAGCAGAGTCTTCACAAGCAGAAATTTGTGAGAACAGATTTTAGAGGTTGAATGTGACCTACATGAATGCTCTAGGAACTTATGTAGATATCAGCAGAAATGTGAAAAAACCTAACCTGCCAGCATTCTATTTACCTTACCTCTCTCTTCTGCCTCAAGGGCTGAATTTGACTTACAGTTCTGCAACACTCCCTTTACTATTTCCACCAAGCTGTGATCATGACCACAACAATTTTACTTCCCTGTGTTTAAACCAACTCAAGGCATCAGAGAACCTCATGTACTTCAAGAAGACTGGGGAAATGCACAAAAATAAAGTTTGAAATAAACAGTGAAAGGAACTACAGAGAAAGGAGACCTGCAACTCAGCTTTTTCTTTAAAAGAAAAAAATACTATGACTAACGAAGAACATTTCAGAATAAAAACAGAGACAACAATAAGGTCATAGAACAATGATGCAAGGAAAAACAACAGCAAGCAGAAATGACTGAAAAAACTGGAGACAAAGACACAGATAAACCCAAAAACAAAGATGAAAAGAATGTCAAAAATCCAGCTCTCAGAAGGCTAATTACAGTACATATCTCCTTCCCTGCTTTAAGTCACTGATATAGAAAAGCTGTAATTTTAACCAATCTTAATCAAAATTTCAAATTAGGAAACTTGGTATCACTATGTAAGAAAATTCAGATATTCCACAACCATAAAGCTCTTTATTCCAGTACCTGGCTAACCCACACATGTGTAGGCCTTTTTTCTTGCACTCTCAGATACCAAAACTGAACTCTACCCTCTTTCCCCACCCTACGGCAGATTTACAAACCCTCACTGCAGAAATGCAGATCAGCTTAAAGTGGTAGTATCTAACAGCCAACCCAGCTTAGGACTCAGAAACCATGTTTCAAAGTCAAAATTAACACACCTCAGAGAAGACAACTGAACAACCAGTATTACACTAATGCAAAATACTTGACTATAATGAAAAAAACAGAGTTTTTCAGAGCAGAAAAAGAAACTTAGAATTACCTTCTCACTACCTGCCAAGTCCACAAGGTAAAGTTTTCCACTTAATTTCTGTTCTGTTTGAGTATTTTCTTGTTTTACATTAATAAGAAAAATACTATGACTTCGGGAGCTGTGTTCATTCATATCTAAAATTCAAAATATACACATTGTTAAAAAGATTTGTACAACCAAATTCACTTAAAACAGCACCTTCCCACAGTGCAATGACGGATCCAAAGCTAATAAAGCTGTATAGTGTAATCTCTCAACGACAGTAGATCTAGAGGCAGCAAAACCAATGGTATCATCTAATCGAGTAAAAAAGATCCAGTTTTCCATTGGGCTTCTGTTAATACCACATAAGCTCACTCATCAGGTTTGCTAGCCTGTCAACTATGCATTTCACACATTAATTTAATTTATTAGAACAGAAAGCACATTTAAGACTCGATACTCAATAGTTTCGTAGACTTTCAGTGTATCACATTTTATACTTCTGTGAAAATTTGAGCTAGATGGCCATAACCTTCCAGCCCTTTCTTGTACTGTCCCCTTTCCTGTGAAGCATGCAGAGCAAACAAGACTTGTTGAATTTAAAGAATTATTTTAATTTATTAACAAAATTTAAGCAGACTATAATCTGAGTGAGAAGATCTGCCTATTTCTTTTTCCTTTTAACTATAAATCCCTCAAAGATCTAAAAGTACTGGCCTACTGATGCCAAAGAAGCAGCTCAACATGAAATAATACCTTTCTATCCAAATTTTCTTAGTGTGGTCCCCACTTCAGAACCTTATCACTTAGGAGCAATGAAGTAAAAGTGCAAGATTAACCTTAACCGAAGAAATGAGAAGAAAAACCTTGTATTTTCTTAATGACTGTATATTCTCTTTTCCTGAATAAAGAACTAGACACAGGAAGATTGCGAAAAATCCTCAAATTGGCTCTGAGATTTCTGACAGTCACCTCAGTTGCTAAGAACTCAAGTCTTACTTTGCACGCTCCTACATTTTTCCTTGTCTTTTAATCCCTCTGTCAATTCCTAATCCTGCTTCTTGTGGCAATATGGAGACCTGTGACATGGCTCCTTGCAACTCAGTTGCATGCTACAGCTAAAAATCTTGGGACCTTTAGATGCTGCATAAATATGCAGCAGGTCTAAATATATATTCTGATCAGCTGCTCTTAGAACATCCAACAGAATGGTCAAACTGTGGATGAGCCACAGTGCCTTACTATGAGATTTCTAAATTAATGGAAACGAATTCCACAAAGTGGAATTCTACACTGTTCCTAAAACAGACCTACACCTTTTTCTCCAGTGATTCATAGCTCCTCACTGATGACTTACTTTCTCCAGTCAATCCAAGTGTAAGCATCATCTAACGAGAAATATATTGAAATACTTATTTCTAAAAGACATATTGAAACTGTTTATGCCAGACCTTTTCAAAAACTTGAATTACTTAGCTCACTATTTCTGCCTCCCCACCTTTTTTAAGGTATACAAGAAGCAAACAGATAAAGCACTAAAAGGAAACAAAAGATGATACTTACTTGTAACTGCTACGTGTCGATTTGATTTTCCTTCATCTATAGTATCCATAACTTCTTCTGGACTACATACAAAACGCTCTGTGCAACCCTTTGGGGGAAAAAGGGAGAGCAAAGTAACACCCCACCAACAAGGCAGAAGTAAATGGTGCACACTAGAGGAGTGCAAGATGAAAATATATCAGACTGATGCTCACCTTTACATAGGGAACTCTATTTTTGTCCTCATGAACAGAAAGATTGGTCTTTGAAACTGGAAGAGAAGTGCCAAAGCTAAGGCAAAACTGAATGAAAGCACTGTGTACAATGCATAGGCGGGTCATAAATGTTACCTCCCAGCAACACTTAAAAATTTAACATACAAGAAATCACCACCACTGCAGCTTTAGTAATATTATATAGATGAGCTCCACGCTTTCCCATTATGATGCACCTTTATCATGCATAGGTTATGAGCATAATGAATACCTAAATAACATGATAAGGGTTTGGTTTTTTCTTTTTAGTATATCTATACAGAACAATTTATTTTCTATGTTCAATACAAATGAAAGGCTTACCATCCAAAAGGTCCCTTATTTTATCCAAGTATATTTCAAAATATGACACCTAGAAGTAGGAAGAGGAAAAAAGATAAATCAGAAAGCAAAAATGCTTTGTTTTTTGATCACAAGGATCCAGCATGATTACTATGACTTCCCACATAACACTACATCCAGCTCAAGTTCTTAAGGCTGAACTAAAACACACCTTTAAGAAGAAACTGTTTTGATCGGAAGTTTCAAGTACTATCAGCACTGCCACAGGTTACCAGGACAGCTTCCACCAACGTTCAATTGAATAAAATTAAAGTGTTAGCATAATTTGTCTTTAAGAGGAATCAATTACTCCAGAAAAAGCTCAGGTTATCACATTTCCAAGTTACAGGCATTTGAAACAGAGAGAATATCATTTACTCAAAGACTACCTTCCAGTTTTAATACAAATTAAACAAGTAAAAATGAAGAAAAGTTTACCTTAATGTGAAACTCAAGATTCTCATCCATGGAGTAAATATAATTAAAAATATCTTGCACTATTCTTGGAATAATGCCCATTCCATCTGGGTCATGAAGCTTCCCCTTAATAGAAAAAATTACAATACAATTAAAAATTCATACTGAATCCAACATTATGAACAGTATACAAATGCAAAACATCTAGTTCAGGTTAAAAGACAAAATAGTTTTAAAATGCTGACAGGTACAATGCACTTACTCTATGAAGAAAAGCCAATCATCCATTTAGCCCCAGCACTTACCAGAAGTGAAAAGAACAGCCTCAGAACTCTCCCAAACTACTACAAGTGAAAATATGCTATTAACATTATTCTTGCATTTCTCATCCTGCTACTGAGGGCTTAAAAAAACCCATACTGATTGCCATTCTCAGTCCAAAAAAAACCCCAAACTAATGAGGTAGCAAAATGTTGCAAGAAGAAAGAAAACAGACATCTTATTTCTAGAAAAAGACTATTGTGATGAAAAGATACAACAGTGACATCAAGAGAAAATTATTTTAGTATTTCTTACTTCCATAGTGTGTGTCTTTCCAGATGATGTTTGCCCATAAGCAAATATTGTACCATTGTATCCCTCAAGTACATCTAAAGAGAAAGAGTAGTTTCATTAGCCTTCATTTCTTTCTTTTTAAGCTGAATAAATAAAATGCAAGCAGGCATAAAATGTCTAGCTAGTTAAATCACTCAGTGTTATGGAACACTGTGCTAGAGTTAAGGGGAGGGAGGGTGTTCCTCCCTACTCCTTTTAACACATTATGCCATCCCTGACTATGTCTCAGAAGCTGACTGTATTAGAAGCACCTGTTTCTTCAACCAGAAAAATCAGGACTAACAGTCAGGAACAAAAAGGAAATCAATACAACTGCCAGGCTGAACAGATGATCTCTGATATCTCAGAAGAAACCACACATGAGAACACCATCATATTTTCTGCCTTCAGGAAAGTTTAATTGTCCAATTGTAACGAGAATGAGCAATATCCTAAAATGTCAAGCATCCTACTCTTAGGCCATAAGCATCTATTTCAAATTATGAATGAACCAAACCAAAGTTTTAGGTTGAGGGGCGAGGGGCTGGTGAGTTGGCTTGTTTACAAGTCAGTTACTGTAGAATCACATCCTACAAGCAAACTTTTATTTTCCAAAAACAAGCATGAGGAGATATTCCAAGTGGGAAGGTTTCTGACACTCTGCCATACCTGTAAATCTATTTGTCCCACCACTAGAGCTCATTCACCACTTGATGTAGCACATCTTAGAAATGCCACAGAGATCAGAGTTTTGCACGGAGAAAGGGGGCAGCATTACAATTCTTAGCTAAATCCAGTTTTTAAGGAGCCAATTTCATATCTGATCCAGATTACTACTTAACTAATGAAAGGGTTAAATACTTGCTGCAGCATGGATTTTCCACAGCAATTTACTCTTCTAATGATCAAAAACCCCAAAAGTTTACCCAATATTCTCTTGTCACTAATAATTGATACTTCAGGGGTTTCAGACAAGGCTTTGTAAAGCTGTTTAGAAAGCTGAGTCAATTAGAACTTATTAGTGATGTCCTCAATAAATGAATTTTATTTTCAGGAAATTGCTTACTACAAAAGTAAGCAATAAAAATAGCTAATTGCTTACTACAAAAACTTACTGTGGCATAACCTTCTTTAAAAGAAA
Source organism: Atrichornis clamosus (assembly GCA_013400975.1). Taxonomy (NCBI): domain Eukaryota; kingdom Metazoa; phylum Chordata; class Aves; order Passeriformes; family Menuridae; genus Atrichornis; species Atrichornis clamosus. The sequence continues at coordinate 53,920 of WBMZ01006096.1, forward strand.
CCAATCACCAAGAGGTGATAAGACATGATTTTCTGAAGTTACTAGGCCAATTCTGACAATTCAGTTTTGGAGAAACTGTATGCCTTGACATGCACAGCAGTAACTCATATTTCACAATTTTCATTTCCTCTTATATTCCTCCAAACTTACATACAACGTTTTTCACCAGCGAATTTGGAGGGGGTGGGGAGGGCAGATGACACACCTCAACCTATTAATAACAGTTATTTCGATAAATTGTTTTAAACAATCATTGCAAAGAACTATTAAAAAAAAAAACCAAACCCCAAAACATAACAGATAAATGTTATCAAATGTTGCAATCAAATGAAACAGCACGTTAAGCATTGACGTAATTTATTAGCTCAACTACATCGTGATTCTATATTCCTACAATCCCTGTTGATTGTAGTGATGTTAATAAGTGAAAACACTTATTAAACATTCAGAGATAAAAGGTAGCAATAGAAGTATTAGTTTTCAACAATGAAATTCACAGGAATATGAGATTTTCTTATGGTAAAGTTGCCCCTCCACCTTACCTTTGACAATCTTTTTAGCACAGTCATTGTATACTTGTTCTTGTGATGTGTTTGACTGGAATACACGGTCAAATATATATGGCTTGGACTGTAAAAAAAACAAAACAAAACAAAACAAAACAAAACAAAACAAAACAAAACAAAACAAAACAAAACAGAAATGAGTTATCAAAAAATGCTGGAAGTAGAATTAGAAGGTGTTTGTTCATAGTTTAGAAGCATCCTATACTGTCTCAGCCCAATCTTCTATTTTAAGCACTTGAACACTGTAGCAAGGAAATCAGCTTATACAGTGTTGTCTAAATCTTCACATGCTTGCTTACGAGTAAGGCCTTGAATTAAATATATTTGGTTTCAAGTATTATCTAAATAGTTCTCCAAAACTACTCTGCCACATGACCTCAAGTTAATTGATTTACAAAGTAAGCCAATGCCTGGTCTGTACATCTGAGAGCCCCTTACTTTCTCCTACTCTGGGGTAGCAGCTTACTCTGGTAAACCTGAATTATTAAAAACAGCTTATACTCCATGACCCAGAGCATCTGTCTTGGTAGTATTTGTTAAAAAAATCAAACCAAAAAGAAACATTCAGCACAAACTATTTTGCCACATAAGATATCCTTAAAACAAAGCTCCTCAAGCAGAAGAAAAGGCTATATTGGAGGAAGGGAACCTTTCACAAGACTTCTTTAGGAAAAGACTTTATGACGAAGCTCTGACAGACTTTTGAGAGGAATGTTGGATATTGGTTTGTTTTAAAGAAGAGATTTTCGTAACAGTTCTAAGCAGCTGACAAGCCACTGGGATGTGAACTATTACGCACATCTTAAAAAGTTCAAATTTTTGTAGCACTTTCAGAACTTGATTTTGTAAGATGGCCAAGCAGATGGGCAAAGTTTACAAAGAACTTCGGTCAGTTAACATTGTTAAATGCTCTGCCACTTTTAAGTGTTCCATTCTGCCTAAATATAATTCATTATCATCCTCCCACAAGGATATTCTGGAACTGCCTCTCTGGCAAAGAAACAACTATAGCTCCCATCTTTCATCCACCCACCACATTTCCTTTCCCCAGCCTGACCTTCCATTTGTCTTTTAATAACAACTAGCACATATCAAAGTTTTTTTTAGACTAAACACATATTTATCTGAGGAGAGGCCTTGAATTCAGGTGGATGAGAGCCCTCTTGGAAAAATAATTACCGAGTTCACTGTATAAATATGTTCAAGAAACCACAAGACTCAGTAGGCAGAAACTATCCCTAAGGCACTGAAGTTTGTCAGAACATTTGTTTCACAGCAGAGAAAGTATAAGCCTTCTCAATTACTCATTTTAGCTTCAAATACACCTCAAATCCCTATGTTCTACAGGTAGAATTGAGGCCAACAGATTCACCAGGAGGGAGACAACTAGTAAGTTTAAGAACCCCGAGGTAAGAAAATGAAGACTGAGAACACATTACACAAAAAGAAAGACACCGTAGAAGAGATGACACAGTCTTTCTCACTAGCAGCTGTAGTTTCAAAAAGCCTCCAATTACACAGATATCAACCAGCTACACTACATGCTGCAAGTCAGCTACATCACAAAACATAATCAGATCTGTTTCATGCTCAAGTACATATTTATATGCACTGAAATTATTCCATTGTGGAGAACTGTATTTACCACTGCACGTCAGAAAGATATAGTGAGAAAAGTGGCAGTGTCCAGTGTCACTGTAAACAATCCGTATGACTTTAGAAATCTGTATGTTTGTACTTGTAAGATTTAAACCCTTCAAATTATTTAAATCCCTTCAAATTATTGCTCCAGAAAGTACATAGATGACAATTACTACAATTAAATTGACTTCAGAAGCATTAGGGAAAGTTCCTGGATACAATCTTCTGCCAATCTATGCAGCAACTGCTAACAATACTAAGTATTTCTCACAGATCCCAACCTATCTCATCTTTGCTGTTGCCAACAGAATGTGACACACATGAGAATGGAAAAAGTACATTAACATGTATACATTATTTTACATAGTGTATTTGTTTGAATGTATACATATACATCACTGTGTATTTCTGTATTACTGCAGAATTTTTCTGATGCTAAATAGCTGAAAGATTCCTTGTTTAGAAAGAACTGTAGGCACAACCTGCACTCATTTGCAACTGTCCTTCAATCTTCAGGTATTTGCAGCAGGTTCTAAAAAAGCTTCCCTTCTCTGTATTTTTAAACATTTAGAGGGGTTTGTTTCGGTTTTAATTCTTCTGCCAAGCAAAGTTTGACTGAATTGAACTATTCTTCATCTGTGTTAAAGAAAAATATTACTAATTTGAGAGTAATCTGTAGACACAGAATACTTTTAGATTATCTACTCTCCAACTACCATTTAAATGCCTCCATAAGAGAACACAGCCAAATTACAGTATCTCATACAACTACAGTCTCTTCTGTTTAACAAAATGTTAATATAATGGATAATGAATTTCATAGACTAATAAGAACAGAAAATCAAGCTGCAAAGACTTTGCTTGTGCAGTACTGCCTTTAATTGATCTTGTTTATTTATACAGTGAAAGCTGCTAAGCACATGACCAATACCAATTTCCCTCAAGTTAACCACTGCTACCAACATACAAAATTTAGTAATTCTGGCTGAAAGAATAATCCTCACAAGGGGTCCTGTTGTCACTTGTCACTTCTCCATCCTTGGCAGGTAGAAAGTGGAGTACTTGTTTACATGTCCTCAGCATTACAGGTTCCTAGATGAAGCCACAATACAACTTCAAAGCACTCAAATATGCAATTATGTATTTCCCTGCCCTCCCAGGTCACAGTACATTTATCACACCTATAAAAATCCAGTATTAGTGGCATGTCCCTGCGCCATCATCACTGAATCAGTATCTATCCAAGTAGATTTAGACAAGTAGGTTCCAGGATAATTAAGAACGCAAATTACTCCCACTCAGTATGGTTGCACATCTTTGACACCTGCAATGCAATGTCTTATCACTTCTCCTTGCAGTCTACTTTCTGCAGTAAACAAAGCTAAAACAGTATTACACAGATTACCATGTCCTAGAAAGCCACCTCATTACCTTTAAGAGATTAATCAAGAAAGATTAAAGAGCCAGATATTTTTTTCTACACCAGATGCCTTTTCTTTCCCAAGTAGTAAACAATCAGATCTAATGATGAACTGAAGACACAAAAGGTCCAAGCAATATTATCACATGGTGTCCCTAACAGGGGTAGCAGCAGTGTCACTACCACAGTATGAGGTTGCTTTGACACACTCTAGAAAGTTTTGCCAAGCGTTGCTCAAATTCTGTTAAAAATTTAATACAAATGGCCTATAAGCAAGACATAAAATACCAACCAAACAAGCAGAGTTTCTGACTTCCTCTCTCAAAATATTTTAGCTCCTTGCCTAGCATTTGTTAGTAATCAACCACAAGACAACTTCAGCTCCCACAGTTGCTTGTACTGAAGGGATGTGGTCTCAGAGCAAAAACTTTACAAGCGTTCTCACAGCCCTCAGAAAAGTACATCTGCCAACATGATTTAGCAGTAAACTGAATCCTAACAAAGGGTTGACGTTGAAGTACACAGTTCCACAGCTAACTTAAAGACTAGTTACCCGTTATATAAAAGGATGCTCAGCCCATCTAAATTATATAAAATATGGAATACATGCGAGTTTCTTTGGAAAAGTTTTTTTGTCAATACCTTCAGTGAGGACTACAGAAAAATCTGCAAACACAACTACACTGAAAACTTACCTCAAATTTCCGAGAAATACTCAAGGTATTATTATCTACTTATCTCCACAGAAGTAATTTTCAAAAAACCTTATTACTATTGCAACTTTCCATAAAGTACAGAATTGGTTATTTGTAAGATCACCAGTGTTCACCTTACTTTTTATGCATCAATATCTGAAGCAAAGTCAGCAGTTAAAATTTACTTGAAAAATCAAGGAGTATTTTTCTACAACATATCCAAAGGCTCTTCAGGGTTTTTTGCTAGAATGGACAGTAGAAACAGTGTTTACCTACCCAGCCTATTCTTGGCGAAAGCTTGAAGTAGTACATAATGGGCTTACTTTCCCTTTAAGTTCTACATCTATATTAAAGAGTGTTCTTCATTTGCACAAAATATGTTAAAAGAATAATCCCACATTGAATAATTTCTGGAAAGTATGATGTCAGATACCTGACTCAGTTCTTCCTATTACTAAGCTACGGTATTGCTGCTTTGACACACCTAATCAAGTCCAATACTGCAAATGGGGGAACAGGCACAGCTACAAATTAGTATTTTATTTTTAGGATAAGGAAAGAAGATTTTCTTCTTGTCTTTCTTCATGCACACAAAAGTGCAGCTGATACAGAACAGTCAGTGAATCTCAGCTCTTTTTGTCCCATTTTTCTTAATTCTGTGCAAATACTGCAACTCAGGTATCAACTTTTACAGCAGTTATTTATTGCTACAGAACGATTAAAACATGTGATTTAAAACATTGTAGATGTTTTTCTACAAACCTCATAGATCAGAACCTCAACTTCCAGCACGAAAACTGAGAGCTATTTTTGAGTAAGAGTTTCAGCCAAACTTTGCTTTAGTAAAAAGGTTCTTCTAAAGAGAAAAAGAAGCACTGCTGTTATAAAAATGGTTGTTGAATTTCAGAAGAAAAACCCTAAAAAAATATGAGTGAGGTGATCTAAGCAAGTGGCATAGCAGTTACTGAGAGCAAGTTTCCCTTTACAGATTCCTGTAAGCTAGAATATTTGCTTTTTGTTAAATCATCACACCTCTATCATCTGAAAAGCATCTTTGTTACTCAACACTTAATGGAATGAAGTAAGAAAAAGACTTAGAGAGTAACACTGGAAGAACAGTATTATTTCAGCTACAGATTGCAATTCCTGATTCATATTTAAAATTCCACTGCAGACATGATGCTTTTTATGTGTCTCTAAGTAAACACTGCTTTCCTTCACATTAGCAAATAATAATAAAGTTGCTTTAAGAATGCATCTCACTTCTTGCATTTATACAGTCCAGTACAGCCTCCAGCAAAGCACATCATTTACTCTTCCTTTTGAAAAATCTGCTGCCAAAAGGTACAGTAGTAGCAAGTGACCATTATTACCTGATTCTAACATAACTTTCTAACTTAGCCTTGTCTCGTTTATGATCCAACACTAGCTTAAAAGATAATGAAAAAGAAAGCTAAATATCTCACGCTCTTTCCAGGATCACAGGGGTACGTCTTACACTAAATAAAAATAATACTCTAAACAAATACGAAAATACAGACAGGGAGCCATGATTCTTTCCTAAAAGCCGTACAAATAAGGAATATACTAAAAAACATCTGGACAACAGAGGCATACTGTCCAGTTTTGTGAACACCGATAACACCTCACCACTTCAGTCACTGGATAGTACTGGTTTTGGTTTAGGCTTCAGTTCCAAACTCCTGAGTGTCACTGTATTCAGTAATGTAACTTTTGGGCAGTTTTAAGATGAGCAAGACTAGGTATAGAAAGGTTTTTAAAGAAGATATATAGATATTTTATGCAGAACTTTAAAGCTACTCAGTTGCAAGTAGTTTTATATTTGAAAAAATAAAGGCTATAATCCTATATCCAACTGCTATTCCTCCCTGTTTCATCTCACTCAAAAGCCTGAAACCCCTGAACAAATTGCTATTGATTTTTGCATACAAGTTATTTCTAATGTTTAACATAAAAGTCATATACTCATAACAAGTCACCCTATCATCTGTTTTAACGAAATCCTTATATTTCATTAACAGGAGGAACCATTAGGAAAAAATAATTAATAGAATATTAAGATGGAAAGAAGCCACCTTTAATTAATAATTTAAAAGCTCTTAAAGAAGTTTCATCCTGTGGAAAGAAAATACTTTGTTTCAGAGTCTTAAATAGCATATGTCCCCTCAAACTACCTACAGTTAAAACTATTATTTGATCTAACACAAATTGACTCACTTGTCCAGAAAGACAACAATGACATTACATAGGAGCTAGGAAAGGAAGGGAAGCTAGATAGCTCGGAGATGACAGGGGAGTCAAGGAAGGAGGAGGGTTTGGGTATAGTCACTAATTTCCCTCCCCATCCTCCTCCAGAGGAGTCAAATCTGCAGTCTGGGATAGGCTCTGCTTCCGTTGCCTCCCAGTTTTCACCTCCCATCTACCATTACAGGCAGCTCCCAAGTATTATTAAAACAGCCTTCACTGTTCCAGTACCGACCCAGGCACCCACAGGAGGTGCAAGTCCTTCAGGAAGCTGAGCAGAGCAGCTATAAAAAACCAAAAGTGGCTCAATTACTGTTCAAGTGGCAGCCAACCTGACATGTACCAATAAGGACAGAAAACAAACAGCTGAAGTTACCAAACATACATCTTATGGAGGAATGCTTGTAGAAACTGTTTCACAAGCACCGCTTCTGTTACTATCCTGCCTTGGTCAATTCTGCAACAGAAACACAAGCGGCAGCTGGTTACAGCCTCAAGTTAGCAGGTCCCTAAACCTGTAAAAGTAAGTCAACCTGTTAAAAAACGGAACCAGAGAATATCTATCCTTTGTTCAGATTTTGTGAAACATGACACAAATACTGTCACTGCTACCCAATCTAACAATTTTGGAGGCATTTTTCTCCAAAGTCAGACATGGCAACTTCTGGATGCAGGACTATTGGGGTGGTTTTGTTGTGATTTTTACCAATGCAGAAATCACCAAGATACAGCTGGCAATACTAAACATCAACCCTGAGCAGAAAGCCCCACATGGTCTCTCAGGAGCACACCATCAAACTGCTCTACTCAGATATGGTAGCACCTCGGCAAAACTGACATTTTAGATAATTTTAAAGAGCACTTGAAAGAGTATTTTAAAAATATAGGCTTTCATTTATACTAGGACTACTGAAAGAAAATATGGAAAATTTTTAAAGCCAGAACACATCAAGGCTTCTGAACTAAACTGTGGACTATAAACAGATTATGCAGTGTCACAATGAATGGGTATTCACTGATGGAAATTAGATTATTTGTTCTGGTTAAATCTTCCATTTTCCAGGTTTGGTTCCTTAGTCTGAGTTTACCTGTACAACCTCAGGAAGACGAGATGTACTCCAAGATAGCAACTTGCCAGCTGAAATAAGCCCAAATTACCTCATTTCACAAGAATGCTATCATTCTTGTCACTCCAGACTCATGGAATTCCATATTTTATTGACAAATTCAGCTGAATATTAACAGAGTAAAGCACTAGTGTTTAATAACCCATACTTAAAATAAAGTATTATATTGTCTGCCACAACTTCAGATACCTTGCACTAAAAGCTATTACTGGTAGCCTCAAAAAAACAGAGCATAAAACCCTAAAATGTTAAGACAGGCAACTGGCATCTAAGTTACTTTCAGCAATGCAAAATCACCAGTCTTTCTCAAGTAAAATATTTACATGAAAACACAAATTAAAAGTTAACAAAAATAAAACAAACATTGGGACTAAAGTGTGTTTGTATAACACCAGCCAAACCAGGCAATAAACTACTGTACTTTATTTTTATATTCCAGTTCCACTTTGTAGCTAAATATGATCCACTGAACAAAAAGGAGAGGACTATCTTTTACCCTGCAACATCCATATTGCTTTTTAACGACTCTCATACCTTGCAAGGAGACTTCAGTTAAAATACATTTACAAACATGTACTCGGTTAGCAAATAGTCTGTTTATTCTGATTTAACAAGAAAAAGAAGTCGTTAGCTGAAGACTGATGTAGAGTTCGCGAGCACTACTTCTCTGGAGCCTGCACTGTCGTTCCGCACTTCTTCTCAAAAACTCTCCGCAGACAATTATCCGGCGGCAGATCCCACGCGTGCATTTTGCGCGCGTATTTGGCGGTCACCCAGCCCGGCCGGCCAGCCCGGGGACAGCCCGGCCGGCGGACACACTGCGGGACTGGCCTTCACGCCGCACCTCGGCACTCGTGCCTATCGCTGGAGCCTTTGTCAAAGGTCTCCTGACCTGCCCCCACCGCCGCGTTCCCACAGCCCCACACCCCTCTGCCCTCACCGCCTCCCGCCCCTTGCTCGGCCGTGCCCACACCCAGACAAGCCCACCCCGTCCGCAGCCCTCCCTGCCCCCTTTCCCTTCCCCCCGGACTCCAAGAAGGCCGCTCCCCTTCCCGAGGCGTCCCCGCCCGCGGGCACTCCCGAGCCCTCCCGCCTCACAGCGCGCCCATCCCCGCGGCGTCTGACCCCGCCGACCCCTGACACCCCTCCCTCCCCGGCGGCGCTTCCCGCCTCTCCCGGCCGGAGTGGACCCTCACCGCAATGACGACGGTGTCTTCGCCCTGGAACTTGGCGATGTACTTGTCGCCTCGGGCCACTTCGGACTCGTTGAGGGGTCTGAAGCGACACATCACTTTGATGTTACATTCCGCCGGGTCCGCCATCTTAGGCCACCGCCGCCTCCGGGGCGCTCAGCTCCGCCGCCGCCAGCTGCCGCCGCCGCACCGCCCGCGCCGGGGGTCTCGCAAGCCGCCGTAGCCGGGAAGCCCGCGCCCGCCCCGGCAGGAGGGAAAAGGGAAGAGCTCCTTCCTGGCCACCGCCGCCGCCTCCCGCTCTCACTTCCTCCCCAACATGGCACCGGCCATGGCGGCTGCGGCCGCGGGTCCCGCCCCGCCCCGCCGGGGGGGTGGGTGGGGGG
>WBMZ01006098.1:0-37827 GCA_013400975.1 Atrichornis clamosus
CCCCCGCCCGCAGTCCCCGCCCCGCCGCCGCGTTTTGTCAATGGGGAGTGCTCCCGGGCAGCGCCCATTTAACGCACCGGCGCTCGGCGGCCGCCAATGAGGTTGCGGAGGACGGGCCACCCCCCTTGTCCCCAGAGCCCGGTTCCCCCCCACGCCCGGCCCCGCCGCAGACAATGGGAGGGTCCCGCGCCCCGCCGCCGGCTCGCCCCGTGCCCGGCAGCGTCCGCCGCCCTCGGCAGGTGCCTGCACGGCCCCGAGGGCATCCCCGGAGAGCATCCCGCCGAGAGAGTCCCCTCCAGAGCGTCCCTCCCGGAGCGTCCCCCGAGAGTATCACCCCCAGATATCTCCCCCAGAGCATCTCCTAGAGAGTTCCCTTCCCCCACGGGTGTGGGGTGGGTGCGGGGCGCGGGCCCGCAGCTCCGTCTGATCTCTGGATCCAGGAGGTGGCTGTGCCAAGCAGCCGATCATTGCGGGTGCGAGCAAAGGGAAGGTGACTTAGAGGGAACTGCATGCTGTTCCCGCTCAGCATCTTTCAGCGTCCCTCAAATGCAAAACATGACCAGGGACCGACTCACGCGTGGCCACTGCAAACACCACACAGCCCCGACATGCTACAGCTTGGCAGGTCAGAACACATGACCAGCCTCACAGGGCTGGGTTATCTTTGTTTAGAGTCTTTTTCTTTATTCCAGGCAGTTCATTAATCACTATGTGAATATTGACCCCGTGGTTCAATGTGACCGACACCTGGAATTAGACTAGATAGAGGGGCAAGTGTGATCTTGAGACCAATATGTGCTTCCAAGAACCCTCCTGGAGCCCTGCATCCAGTTCCGGGGGCCTCAGCACAAGAAGAATGTGGACCAGTTGGAGTGGGTCCAGAGGAGGCCACAAAAGTAATCAGAGGGCTGGAGCCCCTCTGCTCTGCTGCCAAGCTAAGACAGCTGTGTATGTTCAGCCTGGAGAAGAGAAGGCTCCAGGAAGACCTTAGAGCCCCTCCCAGCGCCTAAAGGGGCTCCCAGAGAGTTGGATGGGAACTTTGAACAAGGGCCTGGAGTGACAGGCCAAGGGGAATGGCTTCCCACTGACAGGGGGCAGGGTTAGATGGGATATTGGAAAGAAAATGTTCCCTGTGAGGGTGGCGAGGGACTGGCACAGGTTGCCCAGCTGTGGCTGCCCCATCCCTGGAAGTGTTGGCAGGGGCAGGTTGGATGGGGCTTGGAACAACCTGGGATAGTGGAAGGTGTCCCTGCCTGTGGCAGCGGGTAGGAATGAGATGAGCTCCAAGATCTCTTCCAACTCCAACTATTCTGTAATTCACCCTTAGGTGAGGTTGGAGACTCGGGATGCTGGCTTTGCCAAAGTCTGTGCCCTGTAACAGCTGTGACATTTCTGCTCTATAAATTCACAAAAGGGCTCTGGTCACCACTACTGCCAAGCTGCTTTCTCAAGTATTAGGTTCATAAAAGCATACCATATGTTTTAGTAATTCAAACTTAAGTAAATAAAACAAAATTTAAAAAGACGGTTTACCAAGTAATTATTCCCTTAGACTTCTGATGGAAAGGAAGCTGACTGCCAGGCAATTAGTTCTTCTTTTAATTAATTCATTTTCAGTTAATAATGATGAAAAAAACCTTTTAAAATAAGAAAGCAGATAGTTATTGTCAGTAGAATCGCTGGTGTTTTATTTTTACAAATCACAACTCACTAATAATTCAGCATCATGGATGCATTTGATCTTTCAGTGGTTTGCTTTTTGAAGTGTTCAAATATCAATGATATTTCTAGGACTTGCAATTGTGGCATAAAACACATATTTGTGTAATGTATAGAAACCCAGAATTCCTGAATATTAGTCCTGTACGCTGGGCTCTGCTCCTCTCTGCAGATGACGGTTTGATGCACAGAGAGCAGTCTGCAGTTACCAGGAGAAAAACAGGGAAGGTGAAGCGCTCTGACACCTTCTCCTACTCATTATATAAATTGACCTAGAACTCTCTTCCCAGCAACGGAAATTCCCACCACTGTGTAGAAAATGGGTAAGATAGAGGCTAATGAGACGACTAAATGTAGCTGGCAGCATTTCACTCTGCAGGTGGACAGGAGAAAATGGGGAATATTCTAGAGCTGTCCAAATACCAACCCCAAAACCCACAATCAAGAAAAGTGTGGGGGGAAAAAAAAGAGACTGAATTTCCCTGTCTGCCAGGCCTTCTCAGAGGAAAGCAGGGATCTGCACGCTCTGTTATCGGGAGCATTCCAACCCAGCCTCAGGAGGACACACGAGCTGCAGCGGTGTCCCCTGACCTATTCCAAGGGCTCCACAAATTAAACAAGAACTGTTCTCACACCAGTTTACTCATAGCTGAGTTTTTGTGCTGTCCAGTGACAGATGGTGCCTAGAGCCCTTTCTGTGTCTGTTTGTCTACTGAAAAGTTAGCATAATTTGCATGTCACAAACTTAACCATGATCCACTATCAAGTGCTCCGAGTCGGTTACATGGGCCTAATATTACTAAAATGGAAAGAAAAAGCTTCTTCCCACTTCTGCTCTTTTACCTTTTCCCTGCTGCCCTCTGTTTGCCCCGCATACCCAGCTGGGTTGGCTGGGCAGGGATGTGGCAGCACCGCGCTGGGGCAGGGCCACACCTGCAGAGTGCTGTGGCACAGCATGGGCAGCTCTGGGGCTGGTCCACAGGATGATCCAACACTCCATGGCAGCAACAATAGCCCATCCCAGCACAGGGATTCCCCCTAGCAGACAGAGAACTGTTGCTTAGCCATCAGGAGCTGTCATTCCAGGCCTCCCTGGAGGTCAGTGGCCACAATGGACACACAGCTGGGGAGAGACCCAGTGCCCAGTTCTGCCATGTCCTGTGCCCGAGTGGTACCAAGGCAGCCCAGTGTCCCACGCCCATGCCTGCTCGGTGACCAGGGCTCAGCAGGCTCAGGTGAACTGGAAGGAAATCCAAAGTACAGACTGACACATACTTTGTTTCTGCCATCTATCCAAAGCCCTCAGCCAGTGGGAACAGTCACCTACAAACCACATTTCCATAAGGAAGGATGTCTTTCCTGTGTGAGTGACCTCACACTGGAACAGACTGCCCTGAGAGGGTGTGGAGTATCCCTCACTGCAGATTTTCTCGAACTGTCTGTGGATACAACCCTGTGCCATGTACTCTAGGATGACTCTGCTCAAGCAGGAGAGATTGGACCAGATGACTCACTGTGGTCCCCTCTAACCTTACCCATCCTGTGAAAAGCTATTTTATTGGGTTCCCTCTACCTTATTCAGCTTACCCAGAACAGAAGCATGTCACTGATCCTCCTGCTGTCCTGTTTCAGCCTGTGCAAGCCAGCAAACCCACAGACACAAGGATGCTGTATTACCAACACAGCATACATCAGTGTGCTTTATTACCAAAGGGCATGGAAAAAGATCAACAGCTACAGTTTTCCTGATCATCAACCATCATCAGAGCAAGCTGGAAGCAGCTTCACCCTCTAGAGCTCACTGCTATGCAGATGGCATTGGAAATTATAGCACGTTTCAACTAACAGGTAGTGAAGGTGCTACCTCAGGTAGTGACCTTAATCAAGTCTTTGACTTGGAGAACTGCTCTTTGCAGGTATGAAAGCCAAGCTGCTTATCCCCTGGGTGACGTTCTCTCTCCATGCAGGAGGCTGAGTGAGCCACATGTCGCCCCAGAGCACAGATGGGCATTTCCACTTGACAAGCAGATTGACACGGGTCTGTCTGTGGCTCCCCTCACTGCTGGCAGGAACAGCCACTCACCAACACAGAGTAGGACAACTTGTCCCAGCTAATAGCTACTGTTAGTTTTAAAAGGGAGGAAAATAACTATTTTCTCTTCATAACAACCATTATTTTCTTCGTTAGTTTTGAGTGAGGAAGTTCAGTCCTGTTCTACCAGCTTGACTTTCAGGTTTTCAGATACTGAGAAATTTTTTATTTGTTTAAAATACATGTTTGCAGGGGACCATGGAAACCTTTATACTGGCCAGTTTTCTACTAATTTGTTTCTTTATATAATTTATAACCTGATTGAAAACAGGTCAAATACCTATTGAGAGCTACTTTCAGTGACACCCAGAGTATTCTCTTACACCTGCACATGTGCTGTGGGCCCTAAAGCAGTGTTATATAGTAACTGTGTTTTCTTTGAAAGAATAATAATAATAATTTAAAAACCTAGTTTCACAATATATTCTCCATTAAGTCATCTGTCTTCTCTTCTAACTATTTGTTTATAGAGACAATAGAGATACAGTAGTTCAAGTATCACAGAATCCTGGAATCCTACAAGGATTCAAGGTCATCTCATTCCACCCCCTGCCATGGTCAGGGACACCTTCCACTATCCCAGGGTGCTCCAAGCCCTGTCCAACCTGGCCTTGGACACTTCCAGGGATGGGGTAGCCACAGCTTCTCTGGGCAACCTGTGCCAGGGCCTTCCTACCTTTATACTAAAGAACTTCTTCCTAAGTATCAGTTGGTCTCAAGTTCATGGTTGGACTTGATGTTAAAGGTCTTTTCCAACCTTAATGACTCTGATTCTATGATTCCAAGTCACTGAGTCAACACAAACCAATCACAAAAGAGTAAAAAAGCAACTCTGTATGTCAAAATGACAGATGCTCTTGGCAAACTCACCTTGCAGGTCAGGGAGCCAGGCAGCGAGGGGTGGGAAGGTGTGCAGCACCCACCTCAGGAGGGGCTGAGCTCTATTTATCCTTGTTTGCCCTCCAGTATGACACTGGTATAACACATCATTCTAACATGTGTGACAAGCTTAGACTGAAAAAATGTTCCGTGTTTTTAATTCCTACAGATTTTAATAGGCATAACAATATGCCACCACATTACCTCTCAGGTTCCTTAAATAAGCAAGCTTAATGGTGCTGCACAGAAGTTAATGGGCAGCATCTTCATTGCTGTATGGATTTATGAGGTGTGATTGCTGCTCCTGGCCCAGGAGGCAGCTGTGCCCAGGGAACTGTGTTCAGGCCTCCCTGAAGGGCAGCTGAGTCAGCAAAAACACAGTTATTTTACAATTCCATATGATTTACATGGAGCATTATCTCTCCACACCACTTCATGAAGGTGAGGTTTATTTTTCAGACAAGCAGGCTGCCACCTTTCCCACCTCAAATATGACCAATGATGAATTGTTGTTTTAAAATTACTGCATAATTCCAAAGTTTGTACTGAATTATTTATCTGCTTTTCTTTGCCAGGAAACAATGGCTTTGAGCCTGCCATAAGCCCAAATGAATGACCCAATTAATTTCTCAATGCTCCTGTGTGGCCACAGGGATTGCAAGAGTTCAAACAGCAGGTTGAGTTTTTTGAAAACTTCTTTCCCTTCTTGTGCCATTTCCTGCTATGATCCCTCAGGTACCTTTATAATGAAAACAAAATAGATGGAAAGAGCAATGTAAGAATTAGATCAAAACAAGGAACAGAGCAAAATAGACCAAATCAAGGACTTGAATGTGACACTTAATAGCACAGTTAGGACTTTCCAAAATGTTAATGTTTAAGTTGAGAAAGTGAATAGCCTTTATTTTTATTTTTAGCATGAAGCTGTATTTTATCAAAGAGCCCATCTAACACATTGTGTTGCAAAATAGGCAGATTTAAGACATAATGACAGTGCCATTATTCTTCCTAACATAAAAGATGGGGCATAAGTTCTTCTAAGTTTAATAAGAACATCTGCTGATCTCGTCTCCATGCAACACTGCTTGTTATAGTGAGCTCTTTGATCCTGGTTTTTCCATGAACTGAAGAAGTGGTGAAAGCACAAAACCTCAACACAAAGCCCTCCCTCCACGCAATGTGTGTTTGTGGCAGGGCTCATGCCACAAATGAGTCAGAGCCAGTGCCCATTTGCCTGACTGGTTCTAGTGACTGGAACTCAGAACACACCACTATGAGGAACAGCCAGAAGTCACAAGTACCTTTTCTGTGGCATCAACCTGAAGTTAAAGCAATATTGACACAGGTAAATCACTTAAGCAAGTAATATAGAGACTGTGTCACACACAGATGGCAACAAAAGACTTGAGGAGTCAACGCCTACGCTCCAAACAGCCTTCATCCTCCACCCTCCTCATGAGAAGCCTCCTATTTAGTACACTGGCATTTCATTTTTAAGTACTTTTAAGCAAGCAGCATACACCATTGTCTTCCTGAAGGGAGTCACCACATGGACACGCAGGGCTCCAAGCCTGTTTAGGGGTCACAAGAAGGACAAGGAACTTTTTGCAGTCCCAAGGTGACTGAGGTACGCAACAGGTAAGGTACATGACCAGGCCTTTCAGTCCTGCTCTGCTGGAAGGGGAGGGTGTCTTTGAGAAGTGGGCAGTACAGCTGGGATAAAGAGGTCCATCGATGGCTCAGTGCACGGATGTGGAGTGTGGGCCATGAAGGAGAGGTAGCCTTGTGTCATCACACACAGTCGTATCAGGTGCTCAGTTAATCTTGCTCTTCTCTCTGCTGGACCCCCTGCAAACATGCAAAAAAGTCATAGAATCAGTAAGGCTGGGAAAGCCCTTTAAGATCATCAAGTCTATCCATTAACCCAGCACCGCCTTGTCCACCACTAACCCATGTCCTCAAGTGTCACATCTACACATCTGTTAAATCCCTTCAGGAACAGTGACTCCACCACTGCCCTAGGCAGCCTGTGCTGGACAACTCTGTCAGTGAAGAAATTTTCCTAATATCCGATTTAAACCTCTCCTGGGGCAACTTGAGGCTGTTTCCTCTTGTCCTGTCTCTTGTTATTTGGGAGAAGAGAAGCCCCCACCTGCCTGTACTCTCCTGTCAGGGAGCTGCTGAGAGTGAAAAGGTCCCCGCTGAGCCTCCTTTTCTCCAGGCTAACTCAATTTAAGCTGCATCATCATTTTGAGTAGAATTACATGTGTGGCTTTTTTTCTTGTGATAAGAATTAGTGGAGAGACACTGGACACCAGCCACTGGTGCACATGTGTTGCAGAGAGTCACAGCCAGCTCTGAATTGCTTTTAGAGCTTCTAACAGAATTTTGCTCTTACTCTTATGCCTTGTAAAATGTTGCTCCAGAAGAACGTTGATATATTACCAGTTTTCAGTAATTGTTGAATATGTATGGCACATTGCTGTGTCAAAAATTTCCTTCTCATCTGTCAGTTCAACATAACAAAAAAGAAATTGAGCAATACCATGGTGTAAAGAAGCTGCAATTACTGTTACTAGTTCCCAAGAGGAAGCCAGAAAATCCATTGAAGACACCTCAGACCACAGATAATAGATTCCAGGACGGAGTCCTTTGTTCTTTTTCCCTCTTTTTCCTGACAACAGCAAAAGGCTGCACACAAACCCTTGATCTCTCAGCTCTGCCTAGGCTGGCGGCATCCTGCATGAGGAAGGGCTTACGAAGAGCCACTGAGACCTCTTAGTTACAACATACCTCCAAAAATAAAAGCAGCAGATCTTTGAGTGCCAAACACCAAGGTCTGGAGCTCAGGTTCAGGTGTTAAAAATTAGTATCTTCAAAACATCAGATAGCATTGATTGGACAGTAGTATTTTTCTGATAACTTAGAATAAGTAAAGTATTTGACAAACTTACAGAATTAAGACTCAGTAAGATTTGTACAGCAACTAATTTATACGTAAGAACAGATAGTTTAGATGAGGCAAATCGGTGTGATATCCTGAATTTCCAGGTAGGCTCTAAGCACAAGTGCTTTATCTGAGCACATAATTAGCCAAGGTCCCAATTCTGGTTTAATTGCACTGACTGGCCATTGATTTAAATGAAGGCAGAACCCACATGCAATATAATAATTTCTCTGTTTAACTGTGGATCTCCTCACTGTCCCTGTGCTTGTTGAGTAAAAACATACATTCAAACCAATGTGAAGTCTCCCACCCAAAAATATGCAAGGTAAAATAAAACATGATTTTAAATCTGAAAAGTAAACCAAAGATGACATAATTCTACCCATCTCTCATCCTATATATAATGAATTCCAAGGTCCTAAGCCCATATTTTAACTTATTTGAAATTAACACACTATATATTGAATTGCTTTAAAGAGAAGAGATGATTACAAAAGTCATTATCAGCTAGGCACCAGCATCTTGCTCATTAGAACTTATGGCACACTTTTGGGTTTACTTTATGAGTAGAGATCTGGCCCATTTTCAAGACATGGTGACAACTGGTTGTGTAATACAGAGTGAGTTTACAAAACGAGGGATGTGAGAGCCAAAATCACTAAGCTCCACCAAGTGGCACAAGAGAGAAGGTGTTGCCATAATGTCCAAGCACTAGAACGGTTTCAAAGGAGACTGATCTCCCTTTATCCGGCCATAATTAAGTGTGGAGCTGCTTATGTTCTCTAACTCATATGTGGCAGGTGAGTAGAGCATTGAGGGAAAGATTCCCTGCAATATAATTATTATCCATACACTATCCAACTTATGATCCTGCAGGTCCACTCAATCCATCCCACTGATTACCATAGAATCATGGATATCCTGGGTTGGAAGGGAGCCATAAGGATCATCAAATTCAGCTCCATGTATGTCTATATTTTAAGCTGCAGACCCATTATGTCCCTTAAAAGGTATGTCATTAGATAAATATTTTAAAGAAATATATGAACAGCAATATTTGAACAGTTCCTTGTTAATAGAGTACATATTTGTCTGCTTAGCTCTACTATCAAACATTTCAGTGATCTTCTCACTTGAAAACCACATATGAAGAATACCTGCATGTTACAGGTAATTTTGACAAACATGCAGTAAATGTTTTTCCTGCAATACTGCTACATTAGATTTCATAAAAACAGACCAGGAAATTCAAAGTGATCTGCTAACAAGGCAAGCATCACATTGTACAATTTTGCAAGCTCGTTGCAGACCTTTTTTTCATTAGGTGAATTGTGCAAGTCTCACACTCCTGTGTAAACACGTGCAGAATCAGTGCCTCTATGGACACACACATCTGGTCCACAAACATCTGGAGTTTCTCTTTTCTGTGCTGTGTGTAGGGCAGGACACATACGGTGTTACCAGCACGAAAAACAATGAGGCCTCCTGCTCTGGAATGTTTCCAGACATTAAATTCACCCACATTCCTTTTTGGAAACACTAGGAAAAGTATATGGCAGGCAAGAGAAATTCCTGAAGACAACAAGTGCTGATAGCCTTGATTTCCAAGGCAGGAATACCTTCAGAAGCCCTGCCCCATCCCACAGGTTCAGGTTGCTGTTCCACTCTGGTTTCATTACACAGGTCTTAGGTTATTATTAGGTTGAGTTCAAAAGCATGTCTGCTTTTTCCAGATGTATCAGTTGATGTGATAAAGGCCATCCTTTTCATCCAGAAAAAAACCTGCCAACAACCTTCATTGCACAGAACTCCAAGGATGTAACTTTTAGATTCATTGAACATGTTTAATGTCAACCCTAGCAGGGTGTTCTTCTCTCTCAATGGCTCATTCAGAACTGCAGCACTCCCTCAGAGCAGAGATAGAGGCTGAACATACTATGGGAAAGGTGCCAACACCCTACATGTCCCATAGTAATAGTAATAATAAAAGTCCACTATAACTACTCACAATACTCTTATCAGTAGTGCTTGGGAGGGGTCCTTTGCCCTTTGTTTATTTTTAAGGGGCCATTACATGTCATACAACATGTTTTAAATTCTGACTTTGGCACGGGAAGTAAGTCAGACAGACCTTTGGTGTGCCCAGAGCAGAGAAGGAGAGAGCACACTGGGAGAATAAAAGCAGCAACTACCAAACAATTCCCTGACTGAACTGGCCTGATGGAGAGTGTGGCAGGAAGAGGGAGGTGCTGGAGCCACCACTGCAGCCATGAGGCATCTCAGGGTGCTCACTGATAGTCACATCAGGCTGGGTCTGTTAGGATGGCAGTACCACAAGCCAGGGAAGGCAGGAAGGAAAAACTGAGAGAAAAAACCCTCAACAAAACAGCCCCAAATAAAGGAGAAAGAGTGAACAAAATGCAGGGCAAAGCACATGAGAAAAATAGGTAAGACCATCTTACAGTATTAGGGTTAGGAACTATTACAACCAGATTTGGATGTCCCATTTGAGCAGAGAACCCCAGAAGCAGCTCATTCTTCCCTCACAATTTCTTTTCTCAGGAAGCAGGTCTTTGTCACCCAAAGGTTTTCTGCCTTTCAGTGTTCCCATTTCATACAGGTTCTGTATACAAGTCTCAATAGCTCATAGATGCTCCTTTAAAAAGTATCAAATCTCTTGAGGCTCATTTCTAACATGTTTCCAACATTTTTGCTGATGGCAATGTGATAACTTGAAGGAATTGGATTACCTGTCCTCCTCTCTGGAATCTTGCCACAAGTCAAAGTTGTTTTCTGAGTTGTGATAACCAAACCTTTTTGCAGACACATTTAAATTCTTATTCCATATAACATCTTGTCAAACAAAACATGGTCATCATGGCATGAAGTTGTGTCAGGGGAGGGTTAGTCTGGATATCAGGAAAATGTTCTTCCCCCAGAGGGTGGTGGGCATTGAACAGGCTCCTCAGGCACCAGCATCTTGCTCATTAGAACTTATGGCACACTTTTGGGTTTACTTTATGAGTAGAGATCTGGCCCGCCACAAGACATGGTGACAACTGGAATGGTCACAGCCCCAAGGCTGCCAGAGCTCCAGGAGCCTTTGGACAACGCTCCAAGACACAGGGTGGGATTGTTGGGGTGTCTGTGCAGGGCCAGGGGTTGGATTGGATGATCCCTGTGGGTCTCTTCCAGCTCAGGAGATTCTATGGCTGTGTGATTCTGTTTTATCAGTGTCTAGCTAGCCAGATCAGAATGACTAAAGCTCAGTTAAACCTTGCAAGATATCTAAAAATAATGTCAGATTTTAATCTTTGCCTAAGATAATTCCAGGTGTTTTTCTCCCTCTCACATATTACTTGTCTCAGTAACGTCAGGACTGAGATTAAAAGAGCTTCCCTAGCACAGAGGAGAAGCTATTACTATGTTCCCAGGGTTTAAAGATGAATGCCTTTTAATATAAAAGTTTCCTAGCAACATGTGTTCTCAGCCCAGAATGTATTCTGGAGGCAGTGATGCTTTCAGTGTTGTCTTTATCCCTCAGTCGGAACAAGTCGTTGTGCTCTGCTGCTATCCCTGCCTTCCCAACCCACAGTATTATGGAACAGCAGTCTCCTTTTCCTAGGTTCAGCTTCTCACCATCTCCCACTTTGGTCTTACACATGAAAATATCTACCCACCCTTGTCTAGTGATGTGTATCTGTTGCTTTTCTTCAGTGTTCTGAGGAAGCATCTCCTTTTCCTCATGGAATATCAGCCTCCTGAGTATTTCTGGCTCTCACGTTATTTCGACTGCACATGCTCCAAACTGGCAGCTCTTTTATCTGTTTGGAAAGCTGTGGGCAGCTGGAGGATGATCCTGGACCAGCACCAGCACCAACCCACCTGCAGCACCACATTTTCCATCACTGTGCATGACCACAGAGCAAGAGCAGGGAGCAGGAGCACATCAGGAGCTGCATCCCACACAGAGAAATAAACACAGAAAATGGCTTATCAAACCTGCTTTTTAATGTGTTTAGGGAAGGGAAGGGAAGGGAAGGGAAGGGAAGATAGGACACACAGAATTTCCTAGGATGCAATTTCCTTGTTACCATGAAATGGCAGAGAAATAGGTAATGACCAAGGATGAGCCAAAAAGGAAAGAGATATTCGCTACACAGTGTTTTTCACTCTTTATCCATACTATGACAGAGCAGGCATACGTAACATCTTCATATGTTATCCTGTAGGTCCTTTGAAGGGGAATCAGAATCATGATCCAAAGGGTTATGCCAGGTCACTGGGACTTGAGGAAAATCCTTTGGAGCATGAGTGTGGAGACTCAGGTCTATGAGAAAAGGTTCTTCTTCCCAGGAGCAGATCCTGACCAGACCACCACTCTCTCTATCCCAGGACATTTCCCTCTCATGATCAGGGCTCTCCAAGTGCTGAGAGAAACAACAGCTGAGGGCACAGATAAGGAGATGGAATGCTGGGGAATTAGTGAAGGTTGAGAGGAAAAGAAATCCCTGACTATTCCTTGGAGGAATTGGGCCCAAATGACAGTACTGTAAAGTGCAAACAGACAACTGTCTCCCTGGCAACCTAAAAAAATACTAGAAATAACAGTAGTGTGTACTGCTCCTCCTCTGGGAGCAGGGAATGTCAGCAGAAAGGCATGTTTAGGGATCTAACAGAGAAATTACATATCCTCAGAGGGAACGGTGCCTTCCTCACGTTGAGGTGCAGCTGGTCCTCAGCAACTGAAGTATGGATGTCACAGAATCATGGAATCACAGACTGGTTTATGTGGGAAGGGATCTTAAAGCTCATCTCACTGCACCTCCTGCCATGGGCAGGGACACTTCCTCTATCCCAGGTTGCTCCAAGCCCCGTCCAACCCGGCCTTGGACACTGCCAGGGATGGGGCAGACACAGCTTCTTCTTTTTCTTGTGCCAGTGCCTCTCTACTGAGCTGTCTGGAGCTTGGGATGGAAGTCCAGCCCTCACTGGCTTTCACAGCTCCCAGGAACACTTGAGGACGTGGAGCATTTGGAACTATACAATGTACGAAGGCCAAATAATCCAGACCACAAAGGGATTTTAGCTTTGCTCTAAGCACTTTTTGGTCTCAGAGGAATAGGAGGAGAGTGGGATTTTGTACAGTTCCTTGCCAAGCCAGGCTTTGCCAGCCCTAACTACAAGGAGGCAGGTTGCTAGTGAACACTCTACACAGCAGCATACAGGAGCAACATCTGAGCTCTCTTGTGACCCCTTTCCCACTTATTTACTGTAAAAACATACTAATGAAGTGCAAACAAGGACATGCAGAAGCAGCTGAGATGTCACACTGTCAGTGGTTTTGTGATACAGCATTTGCTTTAATGCATCCCTCAACAGCAGGTCACAAGACTGAGTTAGAGATGCTTCAAAGAATGTTACCCTCAATTTACTCAGTTCCTACATGGAGAAATTAATCTGTAATGTCACAGAATACATCTCAATTCCTTCATTTCACAGAATTACAGTGGCCCATCCCATTAAACAAAGGTGCTTCACACCAACTGTGCCAGCTCTGGACCCTGCAAGGTGACACAGAGAACACAAAGCCAGGAGTCAATCACAGGCACACAGAGCTCTCTGCCAGGGGCTGGACAGGCTTTGGAGTCACCTTAGGACAGGTAGGAAACCTTCTTTGGGTTTGCTACTGCACAGGGGGTCCCTGGTATGGGGTCTATAAACCAGATGGAATAAACTCTATACATTAACCTGGCTCTCATTAGCAGGCACTAACATTTGTGTATTATGGGATCTCAAGGCTGAGGAGCCAAAATTGCCCAGAAAAATTCTAACTCATAGTTCCTTGCAAGGGGAGCCATGACGCCACTCCAACTGCTTTGAGAACTCATGCACCTGCATCAGAGATTTCTTCCATCAGTCGATAAGGACGTGAGTCATTTTTCTTTGATTAGGGCAAAAGTGAAGCAGAAATAGCTTTAGAGGAAAGGCCCTCTTTGTGCATCAAGGGCTAGTGGAGGAGAGAAAGGCTCTTCATTTCCCTTTTACCCCAGAAACTAGCCCCCAGATGCCTCTATTTGGGAGCCAGTGCCTTGCTGAGCACAAATTCCCTGATGCTGAATGTTACCAATCCAGCAGCATTCTCACAAGAGACAGATTTTGACTTGGCAAAGAGGAGGCATAACTGGGATTCCTCTGATGAATGTCAGGGGTGTCT
Source organism: Atrichornis clamosus (assembly GCA_013400975.1). NCBI lineage: Eukaryota > Metazoa > Chordata > Aves > Passeriformes > Menuridae > Atrichornis > Atrichornis clamosus. The sequence continues at coordinate 13,855 of WBMZ01006098.1, forward strand.
CACCCTCTCCCTCTCCCAGGGCACTGGGCTGCAAACAGACTCCTGGAGAGTCTGTATTTTTCTTGTTGCTGTTAATTTTGGGATAAAAGGGATAATTTTGGTTCTTGCTATGGGAGGAAAATATTCAGATAACCTTTGCGGTGTTAATTGCAGCACACACAACCCAAGTTCAAGCCATATGTTTTCATTTGGCTCACAGAACACATTTTTCATACTCTCCTCTCTCCTTATCAGCTTCTACATCTGATGTACTTTATTTATAGACATCTGCCTTTCTCATGCAGTAGCTCTGGCCGTAACCAGGCTCCTGCAGTGCTCTCTTCCACTTGTCAGTCATTGTGGCACCTGCCTATCACCCCTCTTCTCTTTCCAGCCATCCTCAAAGACAACCCCAAAATGACTGCTATGAAATGCACTTCTTTTTCCTTGAAACTAAACCAGAGAGTAACCAGAGAGGTGTGTGGTCTAAACACTGTGCCTGGGGTGATGTGCTGCATGAGGTCTGTGCCATGAAGGGGTCTCAATTGATTTTCTCTGTCTTGTTTGTTTTCTCTGTCTTGTGGCTCTGTCTGAGCCACAATGTTAAATGATTTGGGGGAAGCAAATCTAAAAGCCATTACCTCTAAATGAAAAATCTCTGTGCAAGACACTTCCAGATTGGTGTCAATTTTTTAGCAACTTTTTTGCAAAAAGCCAAGAGGTGTGACAGGACTGGCTGGAACCAGTTCATGCCAACTGTCTACGTAAACTCCAGACAAATACAGAATCACTGATGGAGAACAGTGTTTGCAGGTATCTTATGCTTTTCATTTATGAGATGAAGACGGTAAGAAATTGCTAAAAAGACATATTGGCGAGATATTGAATTCATCATGGTTAATTTAGTTCCACTTTGCCACAGCCATGTTTTCGAAACCCAACTGACTGTCTGACTTTCTGCAGTCCAACAATTTGGGACAATTTGAATCATGTTTTTCACAGAGCCCCACAGAAGGAAAGGTCTTTCTTTTTCTAGAATAGAAATCTGTCATTTTCATCCTGGATTCGGGTGCTTTGATATTAAGATGACAAGCATCTTATCTAGGTTCTATTTCCACATGCAGTTTTTCACCAAGCAAGAAGCCTTCAGGCTGTAGATTAGATCAGACAGCAATACTATTAGAAATGCAGAAGGATATAATCCATGCTGTTTCTGATTGCAGATTTCCCCATGCAAGCTCAGAGCCCCTCTTTGGGCACTGTTTCCCATGCCCTTTATATGATATTGCAAAATCAATCAACAGCATGGGTCTCTCTTCTTCCATCTTCGTGCTGTGTAACACCCTGTAGAAATTTTCTTCATGACAGACAACACACCAAAAGAATCAGGCATTGGGAGACCATACTTTTAATCCCAACCTGTGATTTTCTGTGGTTACTTCTGTGGGCGCCCACATGACCTTTACCAGGACACAAAGCCTGCAACTGAGCCAATCTAGAACCTTCTCCCCAAACACAGATCTAACTAGTGCAGTGGGGAAGTTAGAGGCTGAACATGGTGCAGGCAGCTCACGGTGCAGGTGCGTTTTCTCCCTTCAGCTGAAGAACACGTTTTCTCCACAGTTTGGATACTTTGCAGATGTTATGTTCCGGAGCACAAGTCTGATGAGGAGCAGCTGAGGGAGCTGGGGAGGCTCAGCCTGAAGAAAAGGAAGCTCAGGGAGGACCTTCTGGCTCTCCACAACTCCCTGACAGGAGGGGGCAGCCAGGGGGGTTCTCAGTCTCCCAGGTAAAAAGTGATAGAACAAGAGGAAACACCCTCAGGTTCCACCAGGGGAGGTTCAGGCTGGATATTAGGAAAAACATTTTCACTGAAGAAGTGGTTAATCTTTGAAACAGCCCTGGCACATGATGGAGTCGCCATTCCAGGAAGTGTTCAAAATAAGAGCAGACATAGCACTTTGCAATGTGTTTAGGTGACCATGGTGGGATTTGGTTGAAGATTTGATGATCTCGGAAGTCTTTTCCAACCTTAATAATTCTATAATTCTTCAAAACTGTGAGTGTTACAGCTTCTATGCTGTGCCACACACTAAACAAGTAAAGGAAAAACACTCTGCAGACCAGGAGTGCTGCCCTTCACATCCTACCAAGGCCACAGTAATACAACAGCTAGAAAAAATGGACTCCTATCATACCCTAAGCTCATATTCCTCTTCTACTTCTTTAAGTGTGCAAGTATCACAGAATCCCAGAAAGGCTTGGGATGGAGGGACCTGAAAGCTCATCTGGTTCCATCCCCTGCCATAGGCAGGGACAGCTTCCACTATCCCATGTTGCTCCAAACCTCATTCAACCCGGCCTTGGACACTTCCAGGGATGGGGCAGCCACAGCTGCTCTGGGCAACCTGTGCCACGACCTCACCACTCGCACAGGGAAGAATTTCTTCCTAACATCTAATCCAAATCTATCCTCTTTTATCTTAGAGATGTACCCCTTGTCCTATCACTATCTGCCCATGTAAAAAGTCACTCTCCCTCTTTTTTATAAGCCCCCTTAAGGTACTAGAAGGATGTATCTGCTCTGTTTCATTCAGGAGGTGTATAAGAATTCCTTCATAAACACAAATTCCATTAATTCATAATGACCTGTTATCGTACATACTATTACTTCTCTGATCTAAATCCACCCTCTGGATTTCAGCCATGTACCCAACACTACCAATAACGTACCTTCAAAATTCTGCTAACTATTAGTTCTTTTAAAATAAACTTTTGAAAGGTGGGCAGATCTCCTGGGTCCCAAGGCAGCCTTGCAGGGCAGAGCGAGGGGTCTCCTGGCACTTCCAAGTTTTCAGTACTATGGAGTCGTTGTGGCTGCTCAGAGGGGACCAGTCTTCCTTGGGCAGGAACCATGGGCCTGGCACTGAGGGCTAGAGAGACCAAAAGGTGTCTGCCAGTTTTCCTTCCTGTTTGGTAATACTCTTATCTCATAAAAAACTTGTGTTGAAAGTCCAGGTGGACATTTCTGATCTCAGTTTTGCTGTTCAGGCATATGAACTTAATTTCCTGATCCTGTTTTTTTTCCCAGATTCTTGTTCTTTCTTAGCTTTACATTTTTAAGGCTTCATTTCTTATTGTTTGTAAACTGTGTTGCTGTAAAAAACCACTGTGATGAAGGAGGAAAAATTCAGTAATGCCTGTATTCATAATACTAATTTTCTTTACAATTTTACATGGTCGTGTAAACATTGTTGGAACAGCTCTTTAGTGCTGTTCATACCCTGTGCAATTGAATGAGATGAGGGCAAAACACTCAGAAATTTCAATGGGAATAGAACTGGGGACTACCATTGTCATGAGAGTGCTGTAAGTCCTGAACTTCATAAACATGCTGGGTTCCATTTGAGGAACCATTTTGCTCATTCCAGCAGACTGTACTGTCATTATTAGTCAGTGCATTTATTCCTTCCCCATGGGGCTGGAAAACTGTAAATAGCAAAAAGAATAAGAATAGGCAGCAGTCAAGCAACAGAATATTAAAAAGGTCATATGAAATGCACAGCACCAAAGTTATGGAATGACTGTGTTAGAGGATGGAATTCCAATAATAGCCTCTCAATTCCAAGATAATATTAGCATGGAAAACTATGTGAAGAATGTGAATCTGGAAACAAGAACAGTTTGAAAGACAGGGTTTTCTCCAACAGTCTAATTCCTTTTCTAATGTCAGCTAAATTCTGTGAGCCTTATCACCCTTTCACCGGAGATTGTAATGATGTTCAATTATATGAGAATGAAGTAGAATGAAGAAAAGCTCAGTTGTTCTCTTTGACCCTCCACTTCCATTTCCCATGAAATGTGCTTCCCTTTAGTGGCTAACACCTAGTGGAGCTCAGTAAATCCTGTGCATCCCCTGCAAACATGAAAACACACCCAGCACCCCACTGTTACAGGATCAATCCGTGCTAATCATGGGCGCAACCCCGGGGAAAGAGTGGAAGAGGGAGAGGTATAATTGCATATTGGATGAGAGATCAATGGCTCGTGAGCCCATCACCCCGGGAGATGGGACCAAGCTGCTGAGTCATCGATTATTTCAAATGATGTGCAGTGTCTGCTGTCCCTGAACAGCAGAGTGCCTTCAGGGATGTAAGACAAACTCAGTGATTTCTTCCATCACGCTCCTGAAAAGGAAGCCACTTTACAAAGACTTCAAAATCCCTGCTATTTCCATAACTGTAAGAATTGGTTTACTTCTAGGATTTTAATCTAAAAACTATATATAACCTTTCAGGGCTTCTGTTAGAATTCCAGAGATTGGGAGAAATCTGTGTTGCTACTGGAGACCAAAGTGAGAAAGGGATAATGGTTTCTGGCAGCACCAGCTGACAGCACACAGAGAACACAGTCCTCAGCTGGAACAATGGGCATCACCTGAACATCACCTTTAGCTGGGCAAAAGCATATTGGTATCAGACAAGAAAAGAATTTTGTGGCTTTCACAATTAAATGCCTGAGCAAGAGGTTTTCATGGTTCAGGAAACTGTGAGCACGTCACTGGGAATGAATGAGGGGCTGGTGAGCTTCAGTGCACACTGAAAAGTTAAATCTACAGTTCTCATTACAGTGGTAACGAAATAGTGTGAGGGTGGGGAGGCCCTGGCACAGATAGCGCAGAGAAGCTGTGGCTGCCCCATCCCTGAAGTGTCCAAGGCCAGGTTGGACAGGGCTTGGAGCACCCTGGGATAGTGGAAGGTGTCCCTGCCCATGGCAGGGGGTGGAATGAAATGATCTTTAAGGTCCCTCCAACCCAAACCACTCTGGGATTCTATGATATGTAATAAGCTGTAAATAGGGTGACAGTTTGAGAGGGTGGATGTGCTGTCCTGTGACAGACCGGGAGCTGAAGGTGGCTCAGCACTTCACCTGGACACAGCATCACCTAAGCCTGGCTTCCAACATGCTGATCCTACCCTTTCCTGCTGGGGAAGTCACGTCTTGGCCAACAGCATTTGGTAAAATGTAGAATATACAGCCTAAACTGGCAAAAGCACTAATTTTCACAGGACATGGAAGTCAGAGCCAAGCACGGTGCTGGATGGTGGAAAATGCTGTGGGAAGCAATTGATTTTTCACCTGGCCTTCCATTCCTTCTTTAACTGGTGCTTTAGGAGGCTTTATACCTTGGCATTTGTAGTAAGCAGGATAACCAATGTTTCTGGTGGTTCTAGTTGGGAGTGGGGTTTTGATAAGCTACTTGCACTTTATAAGGGATCATCATCATTTTCAAATAGTGTCATTTCATACTGTCATTTCATACTGCTTCTTACTGCTGCAGTCAAGGGTGTAGTGCAAAAATCCCAAAGATCTTAGGAGCTGGAAAAGTAGCTCAAACATGGGGATTTCAGGTCATGCATCAGAGAGGCACTCTAATTAATTTTTGGCAACTCTCGACTACAGGACACAGAGTATTCTTTACTGCATTTCATTACAAGTTTGGACAAACTTGAATAACAAAATCTTTTGTACAAATTTATATCTGCTGTAAAGATGGACTTACAAAGCTTTTTCAGAGGTTTGTAGAAAATATTTGCTAAAAATTAAATAAAACAAGTTACTCAAATGTTTTTATAGTTATTTTAAAGGAAAATCCTCAGTTCTCCCCTTTGTGCAATATCCTGTTACAGCTGGATCTTTTTCTATTTCATTTTGTGGGGCAGAATTGCTCTCCATAAGGCAGTAAGGTAATACCTCAGTAGGGAATTCTTCAAGCTCACTCTTTTAAGCATTTATATTTTCTGAAGTGTTATTCTAGTTTTACCAATAGACTTCAACTTTAATAAGTAATTGAAACTGTATCTGTGTTCAGTAGATTGAACATCCCTGATCTGAACCACAGGGGAGCAAAAATAAACCTTTATCCTCTGCACTGAAACCCTGACACCTGAATTCGGCTCTTTCCGGTGATTTTGCAGATTTTACAGCAGGATTAACTATTCAGTGTCAAATTCTGCTATTGGTTTCAGATCCATTTGGTCTAATTACTACATAATAGAAATATTAGAACAATAAAAGATCAGTTTCAAGTGTGGCCTATTTAAGTACATCTGCTTATCCTTAAGATTGTTTGTATCAAGGATACAAAAGAATTAGTGCAATAGACAACATCAGGGGCCATATCACAGCAAGGAAAACACCACTGCTTGGGATTGTATTTTCCCAATGTGACATATATATCTGTTTTGCTAAAAGTAAGCCAAAATAGCTGAGTACTCTTCCTCCCTCCCTTGGGCTCTCTCCCCTGGCAATCAGTAGACTGAAACAACAAGTCTGAGCCGAGCTCAGCTGGGCTGAGCTTGCTGAGTTACTCTGCTCCTCTAATGGACATGGCCTTGCAGCAGGACCTCTCTTCCTGTGTCTTCTTTGAAACCTGCTACTGCTAAAAAGAAGGAAAAGCCAACCTGGAAGTATCCTTGAAAGTTTTCTTCCCTACAAGGAACACCCAGGGGAGCTGGATTTTGCCAAACTGGGTGTGAGCTTATTGGAGAAAACAGCTGATGATTTGCAGCACTTCTATCATCATCATAAAAACAAGCCCCCAGTGGGTTCTGTCCTGCTGAGAGGGGTAGGAGCAGTTAAAGCACATAACCCCAGACTTCCCAAACATGGCAGCTGTGGGAAGCTGGAAGAGCAACAAAGGGACCAGAGGTGCTGGGAATGCCATGGAGAAGGATGGTGCCAGCACCAGTAAAACCACAGAATCCTAGAATCTCCTGGGTTGGAAGGGCCATAGAGTCCAACCCCTGGCCCTGCAGAGACACCCCAGCAATCCCACCCTGTGCCTGGAAGTGTTGTCCAAGGGCTCCTGGAGCTCTGGCAGCCTTGGGGCTGTGACCATTCCCTGAGGAGCCTGTTCAGTGCCCCAGCACCCTCTGGGGGAAGAACCTTTTCCTGATCTCCATCCCAAGCCCCCTGCCACAGCTCCAGCCTGGGTGTTGTCCCTGGTCACAGAGAGAAGACATTGGAGCTGCCCCTTGGGAGGCCCACCTGGTAAGCTCTGACCTCAGTCTCCACTGCTCCAGCTGAACAAACCAAGTGCCCTCAGCTGCTCCTCATGTGGCCCCTCCAGACCCTTCACCAGCCCTCCTTTAGACACTTTCTTATGGCTTTATTAAAAACCATCCCATGGTGTCTCTCTGACATGGGAGAGGAGATCACAGCAACAGCTGTCTCCTCATGCAAGGAGATGTCCTAAAGGCATGCAGTCTGCTTTTATCACCATTCTCTGAAATGCTTTGCCACCATTTCCATAGGTAATTGTGCACTATCAGCCTTTGCTTTATCAAAAGATGACACAGGCTCTGCAGAGCTGCCTGCCTGGGGCAAGGCTGGGCTGCCACGCTCTCACAGCCCAGGATAAGAGACAGCAGCCTAGGCAACAACCTTCTGCGAGTACATGGCTGCATTTAATGCCTCTTCCAACATCTTAAAATAGCTCTATTTGCTTTTCTTTTGTCATGACACTTTCTTCACTTGCAGGCTGGAGCTAGAGTATTTTCTCACTTGATTAATGCCCCTCTAGCAAAACGATTTATAAATAGATATAGAGCAAGTGCTGCTGAAGTGTCGAGGGCTTGAGCCTGTCTACCACATTGGGTTTCATAACCATGAACATGCTGCTTTCCAAGACTTAGCCCTCCTCTTTTCCATTCTTCTGACTCAAAAACAGGCCTGTGTTAAATTCTTTCATAACCACCATATGGTGCCTAGAAAACCTTTGGTACATTTGCAGTTCCCCAGGGCCTGCTCTAGATTTAAGAAGTAGATTTCTGAGGATGGCAATCATTTATGGCAGCTCAAACAATTTTTAGAGGTGGAGTTTTTTTACATCTTTTGTAGTGCTTAATGTTTATCCAGCAAACAGGCAGTGTCTGAAGACAAGTGGCTCTTCAGTGAAACAGTGTAGTGCCTTTCCAATACATCAGATTTAATGCCTTTTGATTTAAAGCCCTTGTTCCTGCAACAAAAGTATACAGAAGTGCGTGATTTCTCTTCAGGTCTCTAAGAACATCCCCTACATCCCCTCTTACACTCCCTGCCTGCCATTTGTCTGGCTTATCTCTTACCTGCTTTTCTCAGTAGTTTTTATTTTAAAAATCCTTTTGCAAACAGAACTGAATGTTGTGCTGCAGGTGAGGCTGTGATGTGGATCTCAAATAGGATATGGTTACATTTGCTGTGGCATTTATCTAGATCATTACCCATCTTCTCACATTTTATGACATGGCCACGGCCACACTCTGATCAGCTTCCTTTAATTTCATCCCTGAAATGTTTAGAGATGCTTCAAGTTTTTTTTCCATTGTGAGTTGTTTTTTATCAACCCTACATTTTATCCATATTGTGGCTTGGTTGGTTAGGTTCATCTGAAATCTTTAGGTTTTATCTTTTAAACTAAATTTCTCCTTGAAAACTGTGATATGAGTCATTCACATTTATTTCCTTGCCCTCTTTGCTTTAACGCCTTCTGCAATTTCTTCTGTTCCAGAGATGAGAATAATTAGTAACTAGTCTTAATTTTATCATTTTAGAGTGTACTATTTTTGCTAGAATGAATATTCCCCTTCTTCTGAATGCTTTTTAAGACAGCTGGAGGTAGGTGACTTTATCTGAATAAATTAACAACTAAATTTCCCTACAGAACAGACCAAGATGTACTCCAATTAGTTAATTCATTCTTTCCCATTCTTTTCTGGAAGCTGACTTTGACCCCCTCAACAGAAACAGAAATATTTAACAATTATCATACAGGTCACCTTCTTTACACCACTGAAACCTCAAGGACATGCTCCAGATTGTGCACTTTTCCAAGTAGCTAATATGTAGCTGTCATTAATCACACATAAATAAAAATAAAGGAGATCACAGTTTCATTATGAAAATTGGTTAGAACAAATAGAGCAGCCTGAAATTAATCTACAGTGGATGTAATATAACTCCCAAAAGCCAAAGGAGTGCTGTGATGTAAATTAACTGAGCACTCTCAAAAGCATGGATTTACTGGAATAAGTCATTGGAAGTAGGTGTTTTTAGACTAGACCCATTAGACTCTAGCATTTTCAATACACACATTTCAGATGTCAGCTAGGAGAACAGTTTAGCAGATCATCTCTTCTGGCTTAGTTGATTACTGTGACCTTAAAATATGTAGTCAGTTTTAGATTGGGCAGGGATTGACCATCTCTTGCCCATTGCAGCCACCGGGCAAAGTACAGAAACAGGCTTCTGGTGCAAAACTCCTGCAGGCAGGTGGGTAAAGAGGTCCCCAACATGAATGACCCTTGTGAGTAAATCTGTGCAAGAGACAGGTGTGGAAACAGAGTAGCTTAGGATGTTGTAAGAATGAATTAGAGACATGGGCTAGTCGTGAACAGGGCAGTGCTGGGTTAACAGTTGGACTCAATGATCTTAGATGGCTTTTCCAACTTTAATGATTCTTTGATTCTGTTCCCCAACGTGTTGCACAGACCTGGCAGCAACATGGACTGCTCTCCCCAGCAGCAAGCACAGCCACCACCTCAACCTTACCCAAGGACAAGCCCTCTCCACCAGACAGAGATACCCTTTGCCCAGCTCCCACCATCCACACAACCATCTGGAACTCAGCAAAGGTGCCTTCTCCTTTTCTTGGAGGGTTTTTCTTTACATTTTCCACTTGTGTGATTCAAACACCTTCTCTGGTGGAAACACGCTGCACAGAGGAAGCTCCAGCAGAACAGCAGAGGCATTCTCCTTGTCAAAGCAAGAGACAGACAAGACCTTAACAGCTCTAATAAAAACAAGCAGGATAACCCATACCTGTGCACTTGTAAAATAATCTGCAGTTTCTTACCACGAAACAACAGAAGGGAAATGCTACAGAGATTCCTGCCAATGCTGCAATGGGTGTTTCCCTCACTGATCCAGACTCACCACAGTTTGCAGGAGCTGCCTGTATGAAGCAGGGTCATTAACTGGTTTCCCACTATCATAAACAAGCAGCTATGGGAAGGGTCTTGCAATCTTTCTTTCAGGTTTCAACATTTTATAAGGAAACATGGGCTGATTCCAGCTGCTCATTATCAAGGTGAAGTTAATGAACACAACAGCAGATAGAAACAGCTTCAGACACAGAAAAATAAGGAAAACCAGCAGGGAAACCCTCATGCAGTGTTAACCTTTGGCCAAGCTTTTTCCTGGGGCATTATTTCTGCTGTCAGAGAGGACATACCTTACCAAAGAGAGACAGTTCCAGTGCAACTGCAGAGAGTTGTTTTCTGCTAGAGCTGGATAAATATTCACCCCACCCAAAAGCACATTCTGATGCCAATAACACAAATAATGTACATAGTGAACCACATTTTCAACAGCCTCCTGCTTTCAACAGTTCTACAGTGTGTTGTGTGTTTTCATTGGGGCTTCATTGCTATGCACTTCTATTCATAACTCCAGCTAACTTTCTGCAGACCTTCCTTCTGCAATAAAAAAGAGCATCTTCAAAGGAAGACAACTCAACGACAAGAATTAATGGACCAGGCAATGTCATATACCATGGCTAAGCTGTGAGGGAAGCCTGATTTGAGGACATTTCAGTGAGCTGTGCTTCCTCGGCCTGCACGCTCCCTTCAACCTGCTCTGAACACAAGATATGAAACAGCCAGATAAGATATGAGCACATCAGATGAGGCTGCTGCATGTGTGGAGTGGCAGCAGTGGTCAATATCTCAGCTCCCCTACTGTTTCTGGGAGCTGAGATACTTCCACAGAATCTGAAACAGGCCCAGAAAACCTTATGAACAATAATAATAGAAAAAAAATTTAAATGCAAATATATTAAAAAATCAAAATTTGATGGTAGTGGCTGCCCAGTTCTATGACTCTTGTGCTGAAAATGAAGATGGGGGTTGGAACCAGATGACCTTTAAGGCCCTCTCCAACCCAAACCATTCTGTGATTTTATGATTCCATGTCTTTTGTCACAGTTGTAAACCAAGTATAACCAAGCCAAGTATTGTGGCACTAACCAGCTAACTGAAGATAAAGTCAATTTTAAGAATATTGTCTTCATTATTATTAAAAGAACACTGCATTAGTATGCTCAAGATAGTAAAGCAAAGCTGTCTTTATTAAAAACTAAGCAAGGGTTTTCTTGCTATATTTAGACTAGATCAAGAGAGGGAGAGTGTTCCTGACTATTTTCATTACATTATTTTACACTGGATGCATTTCTAACAATAATAGGACACACCTTAGGAAGGATGTGAAGACCTGACAGCAGTTTTCACTGAATGCTGTGACATTTCCAGAGTACTCTGAATGATTCAAATAATGAAGGAATGTAATAACTTCTGTATAAAGTCCCTGTTGAATAGTTACTAGCTGAATATTGCTTAAACACCTTTTGGGGGTTAAATTGCCTCAGAAGGGAAGAAGAGAGGAGTGATTTTGCTACACTCCCACTCTGCTCAGCCAAGGACTGGATCTGATCCATTTGCTTGGAGAAAAACAAAAGAAAAAAGAAAAACAGGAAAAGAAAAAGCTTTTGGATCATAAGTTCTGATGCACCTTGCCTTACTAGTGTTCATTCACGTCAGAATGTATTAAAACAAGCCACTGCCCTAACAGCACAACATCCACCACTTCAGGTGTTGCATTTCCCGAGCAAATTAAGGCCCTATGCAGCTTTAGCTGGATACATCATTTGAAGAATCCAAAAGGCCTTACATTGAATCAGGGCACATTTTAACACAAGTTTCTCCTTATTGTTTCTTAAAACCTTCCATCTTTCATGCCAACTCAAAAGGTTACAAAGGCATGAGAAAGATTTAAAGAATTGCACCAGGTTTTCCTAGAGGCTTGAATTTTCCAGATCTGGATCAACTCTTTTAAAGTTTTTAAATGATAGATTCAAAAGGAATTTAAATAGATTTTGGAGCACCCTGCTGGAACCCAGCTGTGTATCTTTGTCTTCTTTTTGTGTGCCCTGCATTCTAAGACCCCTTGACTGGCCTGCTCATCTGGTCTCCAAGTTTTGAGTGTGGGGTCTGGGGACCTTTGGAGTGCAGTGCCATGGGAACAGCACACAGGCTTTCACTCTCCATGGTCCCACTGGAGCTGCATGCTCCTCTCCAACTCTACAGCCTTTCCCTGGGGCCTGAGCCAACCTCCACTTCTCTATTTTCTCACAAAGATAGAAAAAATTACTTTTAGGGGCAGAACTTCAGAACTAGACAGAGATGTTGCTTAGCTACACACAGACATTTACATTTGTATTGCCTGTCAAGAGGAAAAAAGACAACTCTATTGGAGTGGTAGGGATATACCAGCACTGTAGAGAGGTCCCCAGCCCAGCCCGATGCTCTGAGGCAGCTCCTCACAGCATGCACCACTCCTGCCAAGTTACATGTTGTTCCAGCCCGTTCTTAACAGACCTCCAGTGGTGAATAATCCACATCTCACAATGCAGGCTGGTGGCCAGGGCCCTGGTGGAGGATCCTTCCCTCACACTAACAATGGTCCTTTTTATTGTCTTTTGGCAAACGCAGAAATGGATTTCTTCTATCCCATAGATCAGGCTAATTCCCTTGCTTGGTTGGTTTCTGTCAGCTGAGTTTTGAAGATGTCCAATAATCCCAGTCCTAGGAGAGTGTTATGACCTGTTCCCTGATGAGTACATCATCAAGGACAACACTCTAATGGTTTTTAAATTGTTTCTCTTAGTCATAGGCTTAAAATAAAAACTAAAAGGAGGCAGAAGAAACAGTACAAGCTTGAGACAAATGCAGCAGGAATGCTTAGACAATGTGAAAACCAAGGAAGAATATAATTACCGACCATGTTTCACTGAGAGTGTGACTCACTAGAGAAGACTAGAAAAATGCTTTAAACATATATATTTAACTGTTTGGCTGATAATAATAATGATAATTAAAAACAAGAACGCCAAACACTTCGGGGTTCCTCAAATCCCTCAGATTCTTACATCCAGAAATACAAATCAGAGCGCATCCTCAGGTGATGCACAGAGTGTGCAGATTCCCCCCAGCTGCCAGGCGGCTGCTGCAGCTGCACAGCATCCAGACCTTGGACAAAACATATGTGCAAACCCAAGGGATGGTGGGAAAGGTGAGTACATTGGACACATGGCTGATGTTTGAGTGGTGCATGAGATCCTTCAAGCTGGGCTGGTTGCAAACAGCCACATGCCCCAGCAATACTGGATGTGCTCGTTATCTTAGACAGCAGTCAGCGGAGGTACTTCCAATTAAAAGAGATTTGAAAAGGCCATTTTTACCCCCACCACACTTGTCTGCACCTGTACGAGATCACTGGAAGCTCAGTATGTCACAGCATATCATATGTTCAACCACAGAAGTAGTTTGAGCCTGAGTTAGTGGCAATGTATCACAAAGATTGCAATATTCCAGTGTTATTCCAGATGTGCACAAGGACACAACAGCAGCATGGGTTAGATTATTTTTTTGCTCAGATGTCCAACAATGGGAAACGAGCAAAACATGACATTTCTTCACCAAAAAGGTGGTCAAGCATTGGAACAGGCTGCTCAGGGTAGTGATGGAGTCCCTGGAGGTGTTCAAAAGATGAGCGGATGCGGCACTTCATGGTATGGTTTAATGGGTATGGTGGTATTTGGCCAAAGGTTGGACATGATGATCCTGGATGTCTTTTCCAACCTTATGATTCTATGATTATGTGTTGAGAAAGTGGAAATAAAGTTCACAGCTTTGAACCAAAACAAACAGGAAGCCCTGCCTGTGCCAACTCTTCTGCACAACCATTTCCATCCCCTCGGCTCAGTGAACCCCTATGCTGTGCTGCTGTCCCATGCACAGAGCCACAAGCAAAAGAAAACCCCTCAAGCCTGAGAACACCTCCTCTAACAAGGAGCAAGGAGTTGTCCTTGTGAAAGACACTGCTCCTGACAAAAAGCAGTGCAGTCTCCTGTACACCTGCCTGCAGCAGTGGCCTTGGACACTGCCTGGTGCAAAGCCAGTAAAGCTTTGGGGTGTTCATCTGCACCCAGGGCGTTCCAGGCCATCCACATCACATAAACACAATGCCATCAATCATCTGGTGTTTCCTGCAGCAGTTCAGTAATTCAAAAGGAGACACAAAAAAACCCTTAATTCAAGTTAAGGAGCTGTGGACAGCACACGTATTTATACATATATTTTATACTTGTATAAATATGTGCATAAATGCACATATTTATACTTGTATAAATATGTGCATAAATGCACATATGTGCATTTGTATGTAAATATACACAGCCAGGAGCAGCCTGAGCTGTAAGTGCAGAGGGAGTTACCTATGTCCCCTTGTTGACAAGAGGCACCCCATTCCCAGCACCATCCCCAGCACCATTCCTGGCTGCTTCGCTCTACCTAATGGTGATCAACTGGTGAATGTGGAGGGAAACAGTGGCAGGGGCAACACTGGGGAAAGAGCCTCCCCCCTTGCAGAGCGTGAGGCATTAATCACATTTTTAATCACCCTCAGGGAAGGCTGTAAAGTAGGGAAAAGCAGCATACCCCTTCACCCCTAACATACCCCTTCCTCAGACAAAAACTGCTGACAAAGCGTGGACTCCCTCCGAAGTCCTTTTGTCATGAGCTGCCCTGAGGCCCTGGTTTGCCTGGCAGCTGAGATCAGTTTTGAGCTTGCTCTACACAGAGATGACAACTTTTTTTTTTTTAATAAACAAGCAATAATATTAACACTACTTCAAATAACTTCATTTTTGGCAGAATAATCTATTCCCTCCTCAGCTGCCTGCCAGAATTGACTGAGATGTCCTCAGGAATGTAAATGCTGAAGCCATCTCTATAGAATTGCCTGGAGATATCTGAATTCATATGACTCATGCTATTATGTGCATTTAATTTTGTCTCCAATTATTTTTTTTTTAACGTAAATAAGTTTATACATTGATTTCGTAATTATTGCTGTTAATTTTCTACCCAAATGAAATGTCTTTCTTTCTGCCCATCTACATGGGATATCCAGGTGTACTACAGCAAGTAACAAACCAGGTGTTATCTAGGAAATAAGGCACTTGGTGTCTGTAGAGCATTTACCATGTGCTGAATGTTCTACATCATCAGCTGCATTCAGATCTCCCATAAAGAGGACAAAAATTTGCCACAAAGGATGCAAAAGTTTTACCCTCTTTTTACTACTCTGTTGCACTAGGATTGGAACATGAATTCCTCAGAATCTGGAAAAATGTTCTATTTAAACTTCAATCTTTTGCATTCTTATTTCTCTTAGTTTGGTTAAAATTGCAGGTTTGAAATTCCACCTCCAGCAAGACCAACAGGTAAGGCCAGCTTTAAGATTCTATCATGCCTCTCTTTTGCTGAGAAAAGTGAAAGGAAAAGAAATCTGTTGATATCCAATCACTGAACAAGTCTGTGTTCCAGCTGGATTTACATGGGCACCCATATACACAGAGATGTTGTCTGTACATGTGTGTAAATAAAGGGTACACACAGAGAGATGTGTCCTGATTAACTCTCACAGCAGGTTAAACCTTCCAGCTATTAGAAACTCCAAAAAAGGTAGTCAAATTGCTTAAAAGTTTAAGGAAAAGCTACTTTTCAGGTTTTATTATTATTATGCATTCAGTCTGAAAGCATTGCAGAAGCCTCAAGGCATGCCTAAAGAGACATAATCATGCTGGTAAAATAACCTCAAGATTCTTTTGTGGAAACCTGTACTTTGCTGTGTCCCTCAAGTCCCATCATCCCATGAAGATAATGTTTCCATAATGTAATTGCAGCTGCATGTTGTTACCACTATTGCATTTTAATAACACATGTTTAACTGTGTAAGAGAATGAACAAGCACACTGCAAAAAGCCATGGCACAGTAATCGTACTCAAGGCAATTTTCTTCATAAAATTTGAAAGGAACCCTGGAAATCTTATTTTATATAAGTTAATTGCAGAGGGGAAACATTTAATGGGAGGTGTCAGAATTGTGCCACTGTTAAAACACAACAGTCAGCAAGGCAAATTATAGACTGCTTTTAAAATTAGTATCAAACACCAGTTCAACAAACTAAATATGTAAATGTCTTGACTGACATTCAGCTCCTCTCTTAAAATCAAATGTACCAATGCTTCCTTGGAGAGTATAACATATTCTTTGTGCCTCTGCCTAGCAACAAGCTGCCTGGGACTGGATGCTCTCAGAAGGGACAATCCTATTACCCAGACCTACCATCTCTTTACGTCTTCTGCTGGGTTTTGGGGGGAAGTCAGTCCTATTTCAGGTCTTCTCCACACGTGTTCTGTCTGAAATGATGGATAAGGCAGGTAGGCTGCAGAGCTCTGATATTAAACAGTAGGTGGTGAGCTGTATTTTGAGCTTGGGGTGGGACACTCTGGCTGTACTTGCAGAGGACATGGTGTTCGAAGGGTCCCCAGTTCTGTGCCACCATCTCTGCTCTGGCTGGAGAAACCCATGTTATGTCATCTGGACTTGTAACACGTTTGGGAAAGGTAACCTGTATGTGGATCAAAGGGCGGAACACTGATCCTGACAGAGCCAGGGGCATGTTTGGGAGCTGGCCGTCCCCAGGACAGCTGAAGGGGGAAGGCCTGGGGCTGTGCTCCTGGCCCCGTGTTCCTGCCCACAGAGCCCACGGCTGCCGGGCAGGTGCAGCCAGTGCAGGGTGCCCTCGGGCAGCTCCCACGCTGTGCACCCACCACTGGGCCACCCACCAGCCCTTCTGTCTGACGATGCATGAATGTGGGCTACCCAGCACGTGAAGGGAGGTAAGATTTACTTGCTATCTATGCTCCTGTTCTTATTTCATATTATTAGAGCAGTTACCTTATTAAGCCATTTGTTGTCAGGCCTTTCTTAATGAGACCCTGAAAGAATCCTGCACTGATTCTCTCCCCTGCACCATCGCCACCCTTGTGCAGAGCAATAGCAAGTACAGGAAAGTAATCTGCTACTTAAATTTATGACCAACCCTCTCTCTTGTCTTTATTCAGTCACTACACATATTTACCATATTAAATTTGCAGTGAAAGCCAATTTTTCCCTTTCTGTCATTGCACAGCTGTACTCACAATTCCACAGTCTCATATATGACGTGATTGTATTTACTGACAGAAGTTGTCTTGTAAATGATGACCAATGCACCTAATGGCTTTAATTTATTTATAGGACTGCACAAAGGCTTCAGACTCAACCTTTGCTCTCATATTGCCAAAGGCTATAATTAAATTTTAATTGACAACCTGAATCTGCCCGAGTTATTTCCTCATCTCTTCTAAGGATTTGCAGTGTGTTGTTCCCTGGACCTGGCCTGCACTCACCCAGAGCTAAAACGTGCTCACAGGAGCATTAGGGTTTTTACCAAATTAATTCAAATCCCAGATTTGAATGATGAGTAGCACACCTAACCTTTGTCTGAATTTTTCTGGCTTTTCAATTTTATATGACATATTAGAATTCCTGAGGATGATGGCCATTTCCCATGGGAGGGTTTCCAGCAATCCACCATGTACCTGCACTAATGCCTCCTACAGCTCCAGTCTGAACAGATAAAACCCCTGTCTAGTGGTCTCTTTGTCCATCAGTGCTGAGGTTTGATAAGCTCTGCAAGGAGGATATGTTTGCTCTTCCAGTCTACACCTCAGCAGGAAAAGACCTTCTGCCAGAACCAAAGGCCACCCTTGCAGCTGAGGTTGGAACCTGTGGAGTCCCCCTGGCAAGGGGAGAAGGAAAGCGTTGTCAGAGGAGAGCACACACAAAGGTATTTGTCTGTGTAGGTGTTCACTTAACTGCATTTCCATTCTACACAGACACTTCCTCTCTCTGAGCTGACCACGTCACCTTTAGGAGGACACTTAGAACTTTCCATATTGAAGTACTTTCACCATGGACCATCCTAGTCACAATCAGTTAGACAAAAGGCAGGGTTGACAAAATTGGCCATTATCACCCTGTAATGCATTCTGGTGCCTATCCAAGGGGGGTACAGCCACCTCAACACAGATCCAGACATTAACTACAATCAGTGTTTCAGAATCGAAGGTGGGAGTGTTCATTTGCCATTCAGCAAACATTCAGCCATTCAGCACAGTACCTGTGCTTTTCATGGGGCATTCCTACCTCAGGCTATACATAAATAAAGAGGGAAAATTGCAGAGAGCTATAATATTGCTTCAGGTTGTGCTTATGCACTCCAATTTTTCATCTGAACACTAAAATGGCTGTATATTACAAACTGCAGAGAGAATATGACACTCGCTGGCAGCAGCGCTCATGCTCCTCCAGCAGCAAGCATTGTTACACCCTTCCTCAGTACAAGGAATCTTTCCACAAGAATGTTGATACAAAAAAAGCCATTGCTGATGGTGCTATGATAAAGGTTATGCTGCTTGCCACGAAGTGATAAAATCCTTACTGTGCAAGGCAGTTGGGCCAAACACAACCAAGTCTTCATGCAGGGCTGCACAGAGCTGCTGCTCTCCTCTTAATCTACAGCTCCCTGATCTTGAAACAGAAGGGTTTTGTAAGGAATAAGGAATTCTGCCCTGCATGGTAAGCCGTCATGTGTGCTCAAAGAGCCATGGCAGAAACACTTGCACAGAGCCTACAAAAAGGAACTGTTCTCTCCGCACATGTAGACGAACTGTTGGATATGCTCTAGAGGGTCAAAGAGAAGTTAAAACACTGGGAAGAGGGAAGATACCACAGGAAGATGGAGCAGGCAAAACAGTAAGTGACAAGAAGGAAGATGGAAAAAGCAAGATGCATGCAAACCAAAAATAAACCCAACCAAAAACACCCCAACAAAACCCTACAGTAATACAGACTTTAAATAAGCTTTTTCCCCACTCAGGCTGTGGAGGTCAATGGGATATTTGATACAGGCAGTAGATTTTTATTCTGGAAGCAGCCTGGTTCTTCCTCCTGACAGTGTGTATTATTCCTAAAAGACTACCAGCTAAGAAGAGAAACCCAAAGCTACAGACTCTGTATAAACTGAAACAGTGAGACCTAGAAAAGCTAAACATAGGCAAGGGAGATCAAACATGCAAACTACACAATAGGTATCAAATGTCTTTTTTTATTTATTTAAGAGAAACATTTTCATTTTATATTTTTACTGAAGTCTTGGTTCACGCTCAACTGACTCAGCAAAAGCTCACTGCAGGATTTCCTTCAACTTCAACAAGATCTGGATCAACTCAGGAAAACACAGGCACTCTTCCCATTACAGAATCACAGAACCACAGAATGGATCAGGTTGGAAGGGACCACATTGGGCTCACTGGGTCCAAACTCCCTGCTCAAGCAGGGTCACTGGGAGCACATCCCCATAAAAGAAGCACAGTCCACACAGGCATTATGAGCAAGGTGCTCACCCACACATCTACAATTTGGAAATCACGCTGGTAGCAGCTCTCTGCCCATGAGTGACTTCACTTTAACAACCAAAACTCTCTTTGAAGAAGTATCAGGACAATTGCTCCGCAGTAGCAGATCCAGGAATGTCACCTGGCAGCCAGCACACACGGCTATGGTCTGTACCACTGTACTACCCAGGTAGGATATAAATACTGGAATGGGTACACAGTTTATGTCTCTCTCCATTGCATGTTTCAGTATAGGTATTAGGAGGATAATGCCTGGTGTGCTGGGTTCTTTCTCAAATATCTGGCCCCACAAAACATTGTTATCAAAGTCAATTATGTTTGCATATGTCTGGAGATCTTTTCCTTAGCTCGGCTGTTGGCCTTTCTAGTAACAAGCTGCTTTTCACAGCAAGTCCATACTGAACTGGGTCTGAAGAGAATTGCTCTAGATACCCTTGAGCTTCTAAATCAAAGCAAGCTGTATCTCTGAGCAGATACAGAGA
Source organism: Atrichornis clamosus (assembly GCA_013400975.1). NCBI lineage: Eukaryota > Metazoa > Chordata > Aves > Passeriformes > Menuridae > Atrichornis > Atrichornis clamosus. The sequence continues at coordinate 33,782 of WBMZ01006098.1, forward strand.
GAAATAGAATAAATACTTTTTCAATCTTACTCTCCTTTCGTTAATTCAGTTGCATAACAGGCAAAGCCTGTCTGAAAGCCTACAATTTTATTCTAGAATCATACTTTGAAAGACTTACCCAAAGTATTTTCAAATGTACTGTCTACAGGCCTGGTTTACCTCTATTAAGAAGCCTTTTGTTTCCTCTGAGTAATTTCTGAAGGCATGTTTCACCATACTCTTGATATTTAGCTTCTAACTTGAGCTGGAAAGACTGAGCGCAGCTTTCTTGTTTCAGTGCCTGCCCAGGCTCCTCAGCACAGCAGAAGTACCAGGGTATCCAATGGCCTCAGCACAAAAGCTGCTTTTTGCACTGCCTATCTGCAGCCCATCCAAGGTGATGGCATGACAGGTCCTACTGCAGGGAAAGCCTTGCACACTATGGCACAGCTCCACAGCGGCATCTGCTCCCAGGCCCAGGGATGTGGAAACCTCTCCCCTGGCACACAGGTAGCAGCTTCCCTCACAGCCTTCTGTAGTATCACCTACAGAAACAGTGTCATGACTGTCTTTGTTCGCAGCTGCTTAACCAGGGTTTAGCTCATGATGTGATAGGACCCCTTACTCTGATTACTTGCGAGCTTGAAGAGATACCTTTGTTAAAACCTTTGTGAAAAACGTAAGTTAAAACACATCAGCCATTTTCAAATCCTCTCAAAGAATCAAAGCAGGTTAAGGAACAGCAGCGTGCTCTTGGTTAATTTGTGCTGGTTTGGCTCTATGAGGCTGTGTTTTTTTCAAGCCTTGTGTAACTGTCCTTAATTATACTTCCAATTAATTTCCTGAATGGACAGTAATGCTGTCTACAATGAGGCACACCGCTTAAAAGCAAAGCAAATAATTTCTTGGGATCATTACTACAACATGGTAACACAAGCATGTACTTTGTGCCCTGAACATCATCAGAACAAACTGACTCAGACCACTGACCAAGGATGCCCTTTCCTCCTGCTTTTGACAGATTTATTATTAAAAAAAAAAGGAAAAGAAAGGAGAAAATTTATTGTGGGATAGATAGTCAGATAAACTGACAGGCAAGCTTTGTATATATTACTGGATTAAATTTCCTTTAATAAATTGCAGCTGTTTCAATAACAAGAATAGAATCCTAGATGTTGGTTTCAATAATTCATCCCACATAATAGTGCAATTCCGTTCTGCATTGTTTTCTCTATGACTTGGATGAACACCATTTGGCAGCAGGGTGTTGGGAGGATTTACACTGTGAACTCACCTTCAGACTTTGCCCTAAGGTTACAAAAAAAACGTTAAATTCCTGGAAAGCCACATTAGTCCCACCTCTCAGTGAAAATGGAATAAATATCTCGTGTCATTTTCTAACAGCCTTGCTGTTCTGGAAGAACAGAACACAATGGATCTCTTCACATGTTAGCTCATACACACCTCTTATTTTATATATTTATATTTATATAGATTTATATAGATTTATATCTTTATATTTATATAGATGCTTTTAAGACTCCACCAAAAGGAATAAAAATGTACTTGACTATGCCTAGTCTTATAAACAGTTAAGAACACTTTAAAAAAGTAATGCTTTTTGGAACCAGGACATTAAAGTTCATCTTGGTGTCTCAATTGTGTTGGCTTTTATACTGCCAATGAATCTGACATAAACGTCTCAAAGCTGAAGCTTTCTGGAGTTTGAATTCTGATTTTTTTAATACATTAAGAAAAAAATTGTTTGGAACACATATATAATCAGAAACTGTCATCCCTCAAATTGGGACAATTAGAAACCTTAGTTTTCCTACAATATTTTCAGTCAGGTGGTTTGGAAAACAGCCCCAGTTTTAAGCTTTTTACCCTTATGCCAGGTATTCTAGGTTCAAAGGAAATGTGTTTTTAGGAGGTAAGTAACCAACCAGTAGCAAGTAAGTACATCAGAGCAGTTTTATTTCTCACGTTTTGCATTTCTCCTGACAGCAGTTCTTTAAGAAGGTCTATGCTCAAGATATTAATGTCTCACTTCCCATACCATTGCAGCACCACTGCAGAAGCATCTGCCAAGGAAATCTGCAATGTTACTTACCAAGAAGGAGATTAACCATAGTTACTGACAATAATTTCAGTATTTACACCTTACCACATACCAAGGCTTCAGACCACGGTGACTGGTGCATGGTGCAGCCAGGCTAAGGAGTCCACATAAAGATTTATTTCTCATCTTCCGCATTCATCTTTATAGGCCACCAATATAAAAAAAAAATTGCAGCATTTCTAAGCTAAGCTGAGATTCTGTGTTTTCCCTTCTTAAAAATATGAAAGTGTTAATTTCTGACTTGGTCAAACTTTTCTTTTTTAACCTTTTGAAAATTGCTGTTCTGTATTTTTGTTCTGTAGCAGCAATGCTTTTTAAAGGTTCTGAGACTGCTCAGTGTGGTGGTGTAAGCATCTGTTACTCTTAAACACTACCTTTAGAGTTTCTGTTCTGAAATAAAAAACAAGTGCCTAGAGATGCAGCACACAACAGCATTCAAACCACAGCTGCTCTGGCCTCAACATTAGGAGTCTGTCTCTATCATTGATTACCTCTGGTTTGTGTATTAATCTTGCAGAAAAGCAACGGCAGAGAGAAGAGAAACTCCTATCTCAATCCTCCTGCCTATTTATGAAGTCAGAAAAATGGTTTGGTGGTGCTCAAGACGGAAATCCTCAGAAGGGACTAACGACTTCTGCTTGAAATATAACCCTTTTACAATACATCACACTGATTCAGGGCCTCACAATTTGCCCTCCTGACAACCACTACACTGATTCACTACAGTCCTAGAGCAGAGACAGCTCTAGCCCAAAAGATTACATTCTGCCTGCATCCATGCCTGGAGCCCAGCCTTCCCTGGGACTATGGAGGCTGGCAGTGAATAAGGGCATAGGTGTGCAGATGTGGACACCTGGATCCTGCTTCAAGCCAAGGATGTGGCCTGTGTTCAGTCACTGGAAGCTCCCTTAGGAACCAGATTCAGTACAGAACTTGCATTCAGCAGTGCTTCATCCTGAAGCAGCTGATCCCAAAGCAAACCAGGGGATTCTGTGGTTGCACCTAGCTGATCTATCTCAATGGGATTGGACTGAGCCAGCAGAGCTAGATTTCCCTTTGGGGCTCACTCTCATTAGCATGCCCAGCTTGCCAGTGTTTTGAGGCAGCAACTTTTCCTCTATATTATCCTCAGATATTAAAGTCACTCAGTTTCAATAAAAATCCCCATCCTGGAATGACTTTCTCTCTCCAGCAGAGGCAGGTGAAATTCTTTATTCTAAAATGAAGAAGCACCAGTGTTTCCCTTAATAAAGTGCAGCAGTGTAGCTGTCAGAGCCCTTAGCTAATTCCTTCCCAACAGAAGTGGTTCAGCCCTGTGCCCCAGACACCGTAACCATGGCTTTGCCACCATGCCAGGCAGGGTGCTCAGCACCTCTCACACTCAAGTCATGTCGCCACCTCTGCAAAAATCTGCTGAACTGGCCAAAGAGTGATTTTGGGTTGGCTTTCCCTATGCTCCCCAAAGCACCCACTGAGCAGCTCCATGCTGGGCTGAGACCTTAAATTTCTTGCACTTTGGGGCATAATTACAAATTTTTACCTAGAATACTGACTTACCTCCTCTGAGGCCTATGTTTTAAAGTAAAATCACACCTTCCCCCTGTTGACTAGTGTCCTGGGTTGTGGGGATGTAGTAAAGCAATGCATTCTCCCCCATCTGCACCAGCCCTGAGGAGCTGTTAATGACAGGTCGTTTGCAACAATGGCCCGGTGCATGTTTGGCCCCTGGGACTGCAAGCTGGGGTTAGGTAAGATAAGGAAACCCTGGGGTGAGGTAGGGCCTATTTTGGCTTCACAAAAGACACAGCTGGGAGAGCTTCCCCCTGAAAGCACCACCAATAATCACACCTGTCATAAATGGTAGAAAGGGAAAATTGGCTTTTGTATATTTAAGAAGACAAGGGATTGTTTCAGTGATATGTCTATCATGTGTTGGAGAATGTTA
>WBMZ01006100.1:5333-101660 GCA_013400975.1 Atrichornis clamosus
TATATATACAAAAAATATGTTATGTGCTTATGAATTTTTTTGTTTTGATGGAGTGTCCACTTGCCCAACATCTTTTTCTAATGCTTTCTTTTATGATTAAAATGCCCCATTTCTGTAAATGTTAATTTCATCACAGCTCTAGGACATTCCACTGAAAATAGATTCCTGTTAGTGGCAGGGAAGGTAACGCTGAAAACACTGGGTTGTAGAACCAGCTCTGTGTTACAAAACTACAAGCCCAGAATAGTAACTTTGAAATGTTTTCCCTGGAATTTTCAGGCAAAACAACCACTTCTTGGGAAGGGGAAATAGTCCCAGGTGCCACAAGACTGAGGTGCTGAAGTTTCATGCCAGGGGATAAAGAGGTGCTGGGACAATACAGCAGGAGGTTCTATAAACATGCACCTATATCAACATCAATCAGCAAAATGAAACTGCCTTTGGAGATTATTTAGACAGGTCTGTGCTGTGCCCTGCGCTGCTGAGTTTATAGAAAGGCCCAGCCAGAAAAGCACTCTACACCCAGATATCATAACAAAAGTGACATCCAGGGTAGTAAAATAAATATTTAATTTCTTCATCTTCCCATATCCATCTCAGACATCCAACTAACTCTAATAATACTTTACACTATAATGCTTTACAAATACAGCTATTCTAAATGAATATAATTGTTTTGATAGATACTTGTGAGTTCATTTTACACTCTTTGCCCACAGATATCTTTCCAGCTATGGGACAGTGTAAGGATTTTTTTGCATGCTGTAAATGTATCAAACCTAAAAGCCAAAGTAGCTTTTGAAACACTAACAATATCACTCAGTGCTTATATTACCCTTTATATCTACAGAGCCTTTTGTGAACAGCCATGAATGAAGTATGGTAATAGCTTTATTGTATTGCAAACCTGCTTTGCCACTCCTCCAGCTGCTTCAGCAGGTCTCGTCCTGGTGCCTGTGAGAACAACACAGTGATGCTTCAGATGATTAACCACTGAAACTGGGCTGTGGAGAGTTAATGGTTTTCCCTGTATCTCCTCCAAAGGCAGATTACACACTACATATCAAAATTTTGGAAGGACTCTGCCAGCAGATATGTGCTCAACATGGTTAGATGCCATATACTCAAGGGGGTCCTCCTCCCTCTGCTGTCACCCATGCTTGGACTGCAAGTTTTTTGGGTGCCAGATGGCATCTTTCAGCTTGGCAGAGTGTCCAGAGCGGTCTTGGTGCACGGCTTGGAACTTGTAGGTGTGTAAACACAAGTTACTATAAATTGTCATCAAGGATGACTTTTCCAGATGCTTATAGTAGGAAAAATCATAGTGCCTTACACAGAGGGTAACACCCACATGGTTTGGACCTCACTTTGGGGCTCAGCTGTTCACTGTTACCCCTGCCCTTGGTCTACAGAGGTGTCCCCCATTGCCATGGTCCAAACCATGGAGGGTGAGTCAAAGAGTCAAAGGAGCAGGGGAAAAGCAAACCATGTGGGAAATGGCCAACAACCCTTCAGTTCTCCAAAGACTCCCTTGTGAAAGGAGAGGCTGATATTGCTGAGGTCCCTGGGCTGTGTCCTCTTTCCATCTGCAGACTTGTCTGCTCTCGAGAGATGGGAACTGGTTTTGGCTGCTTCCTCTTCCCAAGGTCCATAGGTGCCCCCAGGATGTGTCCTAGCTGACATTGCTCCTCCGTGACCAGGAGTGTCACACCAGGTCCTGGGGCCACGGTGCCACTGGCTCGGGGGGGCTGTGCTCCATCACGAGCACGATGGTGAGGCTGCCGCATTCGCTGCTGAGAGTAAATTGGATCTCAAGGACATTTCCCATCTGGCATCTATTAAAGTAATGTGTGTGAGCATGTGTGTGTGTGTGTGTTTGCGCGTGTATGTGTGTATGAAATGTGGACACAGTCTCTGATTTCAAATATAGAACAAAATGCATGTTTCAAATTATGTTTTAATTTTGGCTTTTTTGTTAACTGGAAAGATCCTTTATTTTGGAGTTTGCGCAAACTATTTTACTTAACATATTATCTGTAACAGATTGCATAAGCATGACTGTTATCTGTGTTAGTCATCACTGGAGACCATGGAATATAACTCATGGCAGTCTGGATTTAATGAATGTTTGAATTAACCTATACCTAATTTCTTGTGTTTTAAAACCTAAATCTCATTGAAAGCTGAGCTTTGTTTATGTCCCAAAATTGATCTGAGGGCCATTTGGAACACTTAGTGTATTCTAAAATGTGATCATATCAACAATACACGCTCAAGTTTGTTTTAAAGTGAGTTTTTCTTTCCTAGTTTACATAAATCATTTAAAAAAATCGTTCACTTTTTTGGATCATAATGTACTCACTTGGCTTTTAGACCTACATAGCTCACAGGCCAATTTTTCAAACAGGATTCTAAAGCTATTTGTGGATTACTTTCTGTTTGCTACTTGTAATCTGCATTCCTGAGGCAAGCATGCTAAAATGACTGAGGATTTTCATCGAGCTAAGTGATTATACTAAATAGGGCAATTTTGGGTGCTCTTAGCTTCTGTGTTTAGAAATACAATACAGAGGAAACCAATACTACATTTTCTGTTAAACCACAGAGGGCACTGTTTGTTCTTAATATAAAATGACCCTGCTACATAGACTCTTGTCAGTCTTCATTAAGCAATTAATGTTAAGAGCTTAAATTTAGCTCTTTTCCCCCCCTTTTTGTTCTTTCTTCAATTTAAAAGTTAATCAGGTGTATTACACTTGTGCACACTCTCATGTTCTTTCAGTGTTTGGTACCAAATACTGCCCTGGAGCATCCCTCCTCTCCTTACTCTTTCACCACACTACTGGAGTCAGATGGTTTCCTTTCCAGCAATGGGTCTGCAGATGTTGTGCGAGAAATTGCCTCCTGTTTGTTTGGTGGTTAATTAGCACTCTGCATTTTAACTTGCTCACTTGGCTAAAAGTATTGAAGGAAGGGAGGCAAGGCAGCACTGACAACAACTGAAGTGCTAACTCCTAATATTTCTCCTCTGGTGCTTTCAATCAGGATGCAGCAGAAGAAACAGAGCAACAGTGAGGTTGAAAGGCAATTTGCTATGGCAGTTTTCCAAATATTTATTTATATATACTTGAAATATTCTGAACAAAATGTGATGACATTTTCAGTTTTCTCAAAAGCAAAAATCTTCCAAAATACCTCACACAGGAAAAATAATAGCAAAAGATACAGATTTGATAAAAATAAATATTTTTTAAAAATTCTGCATTTTTGTTTGTTGGGGTTTTTTTTCTGTTAAAAATGCTGAAAAAAATTAAGAATTTCATGTGAAACAAATTTGGGACTTGTTTTGTCTTGGAGTTTTGTTGATACAAAGTGGCCTTAGATCATTGTACAGAACATCACACACAGACAAGATAAACTGTTTATAATATGAGAATCCTCATAGATTAGAGGAAAGAAATAAAAAGTAGAAATTGCGAAATCTGTCAACATCAGATTAGTGGAAAGATTCTTGTTCACTTGTGCTCCTGTTAACTGTTGTGCAAGTTTGGGACATCTGAGAGGCCTATGAAGTATGCCTTCATTTGCTATTGATTCAATTAAAGGTGTATTTTAACAGTTTCCCTCTGACAGTGACCCTTATGAACTTTGCTGATTAATTTAGTTTCTTGTTCGCTTGAGGCATGGGTAACTTCTGCATAATTTTTTTCCATTTCACTTCCCCAACATGTGTATAAAGCTGGTGCCAAGATCCAGGACGTGCTTTGCAGCTCTTGATGACACACTGCATTGGTCTTAGCCAGACATAGCAGGTTTTGCTGTCTTTTTTTTGTGCCTGGCCAAAGACCCAGTTAGGTCACAAATGGCTGTTCATGTTGCAAGCACTTGAAAAGGACTGCCAAAATTATGGATGTCTCTGGAAAACAGGGTTGGCCAGGATCCTCTGATGGGGTTTAGGCAACTTGTGATTTCAACACTGGGCAACTTATTACAACGCAAAATTATCTGATGGTGGATTTTTTTCTTTATATTCAGGTTGAATCCCTCTTGTTCCAATTTATATCTGTTGTCTCTGACCTTCCTGACATGTCCCAAGATAGACCCTTGAGGAACTCCTCACCAGGCACTACATAGGGTACTAACCAGTAACAGCCACCCTTTGAAATGGACAATTCAAACAGTTTTTTCTCCATCCTGTAGCCCAGCCATCAGGACTGTAAAGGTTTGCCTTGGATATAAGGATCCTGCAGGAGGCCATGTTGAAAGTGTTGCTAAAGGAAGCCTTTCTTCCATTGGGAAATGACTTATGAGAAGGGTGCTGTTCTTGGGGCTGCATCTAAAGGGGCAATTTGTAAGACAGCTAATCGAGATCGTCCAGAGAAATGGAAATTCCTCTGCTGGTTTCTAGGTTTTTTTCTTTTGAAATATGAGATGATACATTGAAATTCCCTTCTGACCGTAGTTCAGTCAACACATCCCTTGCTACAAGGCTAAGGATGATAAAGTTTTGCAGGTTTCTTTTAAAGCATTCAGGAGTAAAAGTCCAAAATTTTTAAAGTAACCTGAATAGGAGATTGTCCATACCATCAAATGGGCAAACTCTGCTGCACAGCTGGACTGTCACTTTCCTTTAGGGCACTTCTGGGGGCAAGGACACTGTCTTGCTGGTGGGGTTACATGCTTGTGTATGCATTTTAGGATTGGGTCTGCTTTACCATGGGATAGTTTTACAAACATGCAGATAGAAGAATTTGATTTTTCAAAATGTTCTTCTTTGCCTGTCTGATTTGCAAAAACTGGAAACATAATCTGGGAAACAGGGCTGCAAAGTCATTACAAAAGCCCTGCACAGCACAGTTCTTGCTGTTTTTGGCTTTTCTATCTCCTCCATATGCCAATTCATTCCTAGCTATGCTTATCAAGGGATCATAAGCATTTTCCATCTCATTTGATTTTTGAACCTGGAATTCAGTATTCTGCAACATAGAATATTGGAACTCCTTTAATTTGCTAAGTTCAGGCATATCCTGAATATCTAAATATTATTAAACATAAGGTTCCTTTGATTTTTCCTTTTAAGTGACATAGAAAGAATTTGTAGAAGAGAAAGCAGTACTTCAGTTATCCATAATGCATCTGTTTATGTTTCCAACTGGTGCACTTTATCACCAAGTCATTGGTTTATATTACAAAATCATGGCTGTGTAATAAGTAGTTAGCAGAAACCACAGACACGTCTTTGAAATAACACTAATGGCCATTTTTGATGAAATATATGAGGCTTTGTGAAAATGATTTGATGAAGAAATGTATTTTCTTTACTTCCTGTTAACAGTGAGCATGTTGAAACCCTTTAATCTCTGCTGCACAACTAAACATTTTTTTTTCTTATTTGGGATTAGTTTGAACTAGCAAGTGCCATTTAATAATTAAGAAGCTTTAAAGCAAATGAATTTGATCAGGGAAGTACTAATTAACAATAGCTGGTAATGTTGGGAATTTGTCATTCTACATCTTTATATATGCATCTAGTTTTTAGTACCGAGGATTCTCTTCTGCTAGCTGAGTTTGCATATGTAGGAATCAACAAATAATACTAAATTATAAAGCATGCTGGAAGGACCAAGTGTGATGACATTTTTAAGACTAAGATTTGCTCTGAAGGGATAAAATCTCTAGGTTTTTATGAAAAGTGCAGCCAGTCCTTAGCAATTTACCATACTTCACATTGGATAAGTTTTCTGGCATTTCACAAGTAAATCTTCCAACCAGATTCCAAGCTAAAATTAGATGTAAATTGGATCTGTATTTAAAAATGTGATCCTTGGACAAGTGTAACGTTTATGTCTGTTATATACTCTTGCTTTAAAGAGTTCAGCTGCAATGCATTGTGCAAAATGATATTTTGCACAGGATACATTTGAAGAAATAATTTATGATTAAATTTTTATGCAGTGTTGTTTTTAACTCCTATTACAGGCAGTTTTGCTGATGCTACATATTTTCAATCTTGTTCTCAGAAAATTTTGCTAAACTCTGACTACTTTTTTGTGGGTTTTTTTTCCACCCAAGTGAGATTACTTGCATACTGTAGGAGAAAGGTTGTTTTGGGAAAGCTCTTATCCAACTTTTTCAGCTTTAAGAAAATCAATTCGTTAAATATTTATTTCTTCTTATTTTTGACATTTTGGAAAAAACCCAGCCTTAATTCAGAGTCCCACCAGGCTTTAGTATCAGAACTGTAAATATGGCTTTTGTTTTGAGAGTGTGCTCTTTGTTATCTTTGTGACATAAAAATTAATGTCTTCAAGGAAGGAGTAAGTCCTACAGATTATGAAAGCCTTCCTTTCATAATTAGGATCTATTTCTAATGTGTTTGCCCTGTGAATTGAAATGGATAGCGATCCTGCAGTAAAATACCCATATCTAATAAACTCAGTCAAATGGTAGTTAAATATTAATTATGCAGGAAAAATGAGTGTCAGTGTTTCCCAACTGTTGAATGCTTTACTACTTTAGTTTATTTTTAGCCAAATTAACCAGATTTAGGAGAAATAGCAGCTTCCTATGAGTTACCTGAAGGCATTTCATTCAGATTAATGGCTCAGATCAATGCACCTGTTGCAGGAAAGTCTAGAAGACCTGGGCTGCCCAAATGGCACATGCAGCCTTCCCAGATCATCAGCCCCTTCTATTTCTTGCTTTCTGGGCAGTGCCTCACAGCAGAGAGGTAGGTTGAGATTATTTTGGTGGGGAGGAACAGTAAAGAGGGTACAAAGGACATGAGGGTGTAGAAAACCAGACTCATTGATTCTGTTTCCAGTGTGCACGTAATGATGAGTTAAGCTACAAAATCCTTATGGTCTTAGAGGTGGCTCTGCCATTCACAACCTTTTGCCTACAGATAATGTGTATATGGTACTCATGAGAGGGACAAGTGCCGGAGGTTTCTCTTGCTTGGCCCATACAATCCCAACGTGTTCAGAGAAATGATGCAGGAGCACAAAGTTTAGCCACTGATTCAGCGCTCTTCATCCCATCGCACACTCCATAGACAACAATAAAGGTCAGAAAGAGCATCAAGTTCCAGACACTTTGGGCTCTTCAAGTGGGACTAATCTAATTCAAAGCCACATCAACTAGTCGGCCAGGTCTGGAAGTTTTGCATGCCTTTAATGCAGTAGTAAACCTGTTTGTAAGAGAGAAATTAAGCAAAAAATGTTTTAAATGAGAACTTTCACAGTTAAGTGGAACATTAACTCTATCTTTAGGAGCATCAGTAGGTGAAAAATGAATAAAGTGTCTTTAAAAATAACTTTAATCTAATCTGGAACCAGTCCAGTGAAATCATTCCATCACAACTACATAATTATTTTGTCACATTATTGCACCTTGTTATGTGGATGCATTTCCGTGCATTTCTTACCTGAATGAATTTGGCTTTTTTTTCTAAATATAATCTTAACCAGGTTTTCTTTTTTAGTTTTGCACCTATGAAATTCATTGTTGATATTTTAATTTTTCTCCAGATAATGAGTGTTTTATCTGAGAATCCAACCTAATCTCTCTCCTCTCAAGTGGTATGATGGGATGAGCATTAGGCTTATTAAAATGTTTTCTAGGAAAGCTGAAATTCAGGATTTCTTGGATCAGGATGTTATGGACCAGGAAATAATAAGACCAAGATGGGTATTATATTTTTAAACAGGGATGCACTGACAGTATTTCCATGTGTAGCATTTGTACTATATGATCTGCTCAGCGTGGCCTAATGGCAACAGGAGTTCTGCTATTTGTCTTATTCGTGTCCAGGGATTTTGCCTGGATGCATTTGTTATCCATAACTTCTTCATTAGTGTGAAGATTCACATGGAGGTGCTTTAGTGACCTCCTTCAGAAAGCTGCCATTGATGAGGTGGATGTCAAATATCCTCAGAGGAAAGAGATTCACACTGGGAGAATCTCATCCGTGAGAATACGATGCGAGTGCTCCCTGGGGTCTCTACGCTTGCATGAATAGGAAGGATTAAAGGTTCAGGCTTATAGCCCATTTGTCATGAAATCCTCTAATGATGACAGAAACTGTAGACTAGCCTCATATAGAATATCTATAAAGAGCAGAGTGAAAAGGATATAGTGAGGCAATGGTGCATGACCCTAATTTTAGAAGTACTGAAAGTGGGAGAATTCAAGGAGTTTACGACAGTAACAGAATATTGGGGTTTGGTTTCCCTTCCTCCCCCCAGTGCAAAACCCAAGCACTAAAGACTGTGTTTTGAAAAGCCTATAGAAGCATCTGGATATTCTCACCCTCCATCTCCCCAGCACCCTCTAGGAAATACAGAAACATTAGTGTAGAAATGTAAGATAACTCAAAAGCCACAATATGTAATGGGAAGAAAGCAAGATAGCATTGAATGCCACTGCAGCTGGGATGGATCTCGTGGGAGAACTGTGATGCTCCTGCCTGTCTGCCTTTGACAGGATGGGGTAGCAGTGCCAGGAATTACAGAGGCACCTGCCAAGGGTGCCCATCTCTTGGTAACTTGGGACCTATTTGAGTTCCCATCTTGACCCTGATCCTGAGCCATGCCATGGCTCAGATAGTCCAGGACGGATGCAGTCAGCTGCTTTGTTTCATTACAGATGGAAAAAATGTTGGAAATTCTAAATATGCATTTCATATTTCAGCTGGAACTTAGTATCCTACAAAACGGAAACTTCTTCTCTTTGTCTAGCTGCAGCCTGGAAGAAAGGGCCTTTGAGAAGATGCTAAAGAGAGGTGTAGCCTGATCTTCAGATAAGAAAATGGGTGTCAGACTCTGGTGTTGCAGCTCTTCTGTAGAAATAGAGGTGTATTCTCTAATTTGAACATTTTGTGATTAATCAATACAACTAAGTGCTTTGCATCTTTTTTTCTGAACACCTGGAATTTTTCAAAGAGCTATCTATACCCACCAGGTTTAGTTAGAGGTTTGCAAAACACCAGTGGCAGGCTGGAGTGAGGAAGGGAAAGCAAGGTGTTTCAGGACACAAAGCAGCCTGCCTCTGCCAGGTTGCCTGTTTAAAATATAAGCTCATATGAGCAAGGATAATCTTTTTCTGTGTGTAGTTTGGTGTCCAGTGAGCTGTTACAGGTCTGTAATAATCTGTGTATGCTGGTTTGCCAGCCATAGCTTCGTTACACCAAAGTTTTCCTTGTGAAATCATAGCATGGTGTTACATGTCTGTGTCCTGGCACTGCAGCACTGTTACTTGCAGCCCGTGAGGGAGAAGGGTTACATGGTGTGGACGTTGTCTTCATGCAACTGCAATGTAAGCAAATGTGGACTGTACCTCTGTGAGAATTAGTCTGGTACAGAAAGAAAGAAATCCCACTATTTTGCCAAGAGGATTAAGCACAACGGTTGGGTTTTGAGGGGTTCATGGATATTTATCAGGCTATTTACCATGACAGGAGGCATACCTTTCTTCATGTGTTCTCAGATAACTCATGTGCTCTCAAAAATATGGCCCTGCAGGTATGGAAATTTTTGAGTTTCTTGTTCAAAAATGGACTGAAAGAAATTCCTGAACAGAAAGTGTAAAATGTTTGTTCAGTGGGCTTCCTGGTAAGTTTTTCACTTCTGTAGTTTTTCCTGCTTACTCTAGCAGCTGTCTTCTTGTTTTCATACTCTCAGAATAGGTAATGCCTCCATTAATTTAATGTAGATAGCTTGATTTCAGTGGTACCCACTGCACTTTGCATTTTATAGTTTGCAGTTAGGAAGCAACATCTGGATTTATCCCAGTAAAAATGGAGTTTCCTGCTCTTAATACATTTATTGTATTTTCTTACATAACTAGTCTCAGTATAGAAAGGAATCATGTTATTAATCTTCATTATGTGTCTGGACTGTTGATTACTTGAGGTACCTAATCCCAGAACTTGCTGTTAAGTGGCAAGGATGCACTGTGCTTGAGTGGCTTACAGCCATTAATATGCTCATGAGTTTGCAGGAGAAATGGAGCTTAGAGCACAGTGTATCCACCTCTTATTTGACATCACTGGGAATCTAAATCCTTCTGGTTTACCGTTAAAATACAGTGCTTGTGGGTTTGATGATGTGAAACGTGGCCATTTAGTTAGACAAACACACAAGAAATCAGATTGTTACTTGTGTGATTACTTGCTAGTCCTAAGCAGATGGTCTGTGCTCTCCACGAGCAAACAGCTATATAAGCAGCCATCCTGCCTGGTTTTAGGGGACTGGATTTGATGCATTTGTCAGGTTTGCTGTGTTATGTAACACAGTCCTCCAAAGTTTTACTTTTTTATAGTCACAGTTGATTAAAGCTGACCTGGCAAGGGACCAGAAAGCCTTTGAGAGGATTAGTGGTTATTAGTGTCACTGCCTCTTCTACTGTAAAAGTGGCTCTGTTATGAGCGGCTGAGCAGCACCGCCCGGGCACAGCTCACCCCTCGGAGCACAGCGGGGAGACGGGAGCTGCCATCGGCAGAGCCTCGTGCGCCCGCTGGCCTCTGCTCCCCGGTGTGTGAAAGAGCCCGGTTTGATGCTGGGAAACACCGAGGAGCCCTTCGCAGGCGGAGCCGGGGCTGGGCGGCCCGGCTGCCACCCCCTCCCTTGCACCGACTCACCTGGGTGGCGGCGGAGGCAGGGAAATCACTCAACACCCGGCTCTGTAGCGCTTTGTCTCCCTTTCTTCTCCTGCTGCTTTGTACGCTGCAGAGGAGAGGTGGCTGGCGCTGAACTTTTTACCTTCAAGGCTAAGTATTTTGTGTGCTGGAGAAAACGGCCATTAAAATGATTTGTGAAATAAATACTATCACTGAAGCAGGTGTTGGACCTGTAAACAGTTAATTGCCAGAGCTCTGCAGACGTCGATTTTTCTTTTGAGACATCTGCCAGATAATATTATCTGATAGCAGCTCATTCAGTTGATGAATCTGTCGTTTTGCAATTTTGCTACCAGAATGTGTGCTGGGTCCATCAGCTTGCAAACCTGTGTTTAGAAGAGCTTCACAATCTGCAGTCATCTGGAGACGTTCAAGGTATAATGCAATTAATAATTTCATGTCAGAATGACATGAAATTAACTTACAGTAGAAAAGTCAAAACATGTTGGTTTTCTCTGCCTTTGAGACTCACGTGAACGCTGCTTTTAAACAATGGTAAGAGTAATAAAAGCCTGGTCCAGCCTAAGGGTCAGCAAACAGCAGAAGGTAGGGCACATTGTTAGGAGGAGATTTAGCCAAAGATTCTTTGTAGAAACTTGATGAAATAATATTTGTGTTCAATATCTGTGTTCAGCATTTCTCAGCTGATGTGTACTTTGATAACTATTGCAGAACTTTGCTTCAGGTAAACCAATCAATGCTCTAAAAGACATACATGATACTCAAAAGTTGGGAAGAAAGAGGGGACTGTGTTTGAGACAGACAGGATTCATATCTACTTTTGTACTGGACTGCATTTTGAACTATTCAAATTAAAATAGTTTTGTAAGAGAAAAGCATAACAATGCTTGTGAGCTGGTCCCTGGAATATTGTTTTTTCAGTTATCACATACAAGTAGATCTTAATACCCACCATAACGATTTCAGCAATGTTTAGTATTATTGCTGTTTGGTTGAAAAAAGGTGATTTGTACCCGAGAAGAGTGCATTCACTCAAAAAACCTAGAAAGAAACCATGGTATTTGAATGGGATTTTATATAAAGCAAAAAGAGAAATGTGTTGTTTTAAAAAAGCATTAACATCAAGGAGTCAGTGGTGGAACTGCAATCGAGTCATAATCTCTCAAAAAAAAGCCCCCACTAAAGCAGATAACTAATTTGCTCTGTAGTCAGGCTGCTCAGGTTACCCCCTTGATGTTTTGGGCTGTGGGGACCCTCCTTCAGGACTTTGTTGCTCTTGGTGGCCACAGCCGTGGGGCCAGGGATGAATAGGATGGAGTGGCAGGAGGGTAAATGTGAGAGCTTTGTGTTTTCAGACAGTTCTTTTGCTTCTAGGAAAGTTAATTAGGAAGTGAAACCTTAAGCAGTTGACAGTGTGCATTGTTGGCTGCTAGTGCTCTGTGACAAATACCACTGAAAGGTACTTCACTTTCTTTTGTAAACAGAAAGGTAAGGAATTTGCACAAAAATGTATTGGTGAAGATCTGCTTTTCATCATGGCCTAACCACATAGTAAACAACAGAAATAACTTGTTTTAATAAAGTATGGTGTTGAAACATTTATCAGCAAGCTCTTTCTCTCCATTTCAAAGGTATGTTTGGGTAAGAGGAACTGTTGCCTTAAAGAAACCCAATCTGAAATTTTGTTATAACATTTTCTTCGGGTCAAGGTCAGGAAACTTAAGGAAAAGTTTGACTTTTGGGCCATCATACAATTACGCCTGAGTTGATTAATACAGTATGCTGAAACAGCCATCTAAGAATTTTGTAGTATTTTAAATGTATCCCAAATAGTAGTTACTCACATAAAATTATTCTAGTAGTCACATTATAAAAAGCATGACTTCATTTTTATTGTCATTTTTTGCATGTAGCATGCACAGTTATGAGGCAAGTGTAATAATCCATGTATTTTAATTTCTCTGTATAACAATAAAAAGATTAACATACCTTTCTCTTACAGGCTATGTTGCCTTGAGTGGCATCATTATAAGTATCTGGAGAATTAATAAAACAGGCCTGGGGACTTCAGAGTTTAAACCTGTTAAAACAGTTCTGCCCAGTATTTCATTTGAACTAGACTTTAGTGGTGTACTTGTGAAACCAAAAGGAGAACGGTATGGAGGTGGCTTAAGGCAGGATAGATGTCCATTTCAGAATAAAGGTAGCTGCATTTTGTCCCACGTTTTCAACCTCTGCAGGTGGAGCAGCTCTGCACACAGGCTTTCACAGCATCAGCAATACAGAGTAATGGAGCAGAATATTAATTATGTGAAGACACGCAGGGGTATGGCATTTGTGGAAGTAATATTTGGAACTCAATAAACAATCACCACAGACGGCTGCTCCGAGAGGCTGGAAAACAGGGAGGAGGGAATGGCATGGTATGTCTATGATACATTCATGCAAGCTGGTGCTTAGTCTCACAGAGGGAATGCTGCAAAGGATATTTTCTAAGCAAGACCCAGGCTCTTTGCAGTTTCCATCCCCCTGGAGTGCCCAGGCTGGAGCAGCTGTGGCTGTGCAGAGATCTTCCATCTCTGTAGCTCACTGCTTGTCCAAGTTGTCCCCTTGCTTGCGCCCATTAATCTCGGCCCTCCTGGTAACACCACAGTTTCTTCAGACACACAGATATTTTCCCTTTTGTCAGTGTTCCCTACAGAAAGGGAGAAATTAGTTCTCTGTTTATACATTCCCATGAAGTGATGCTCTATCTGTTTTTACAAGGCTATGTAATGCTTTTTAGATTTAGTCCATGGAGTGAACTATTTTTAAAGGTTTTCAGAGGATCATTGTAAATATTAAATTATTCAGATACTTCCACATTTTTCCATAAGAAACTCCCGAAATATTATTAGACTTAACTTTCTTTTGGGTTTCTTTGAAAAATGAAGAAGGACAATTTTCAGGAGTCCTTTGTACTGGTCTAAATGTCTTCCTATTCCTTCCTAATATTCTTAAGGATGCAAACCCAACACACTATAAAATTTACAGTGATTTAATAGTAATTATAATAAATATCATATAGGATAACTATGGGGTAATGGTGTGTGAGTAAGGCGAGCTGAGTAAGTGCTTGAACAAGGTTATTATACAGTAGAACTGCTCTTCAGGCACTTTAAGTAATGCCAGGGCCAGGTGATGCAGGGCTGAATATATGAAATTAGCTTGCTGGTGGCTCTTCCTGCTGTATGACTGGAGATGAAGGCTGAAGGGCTTCAGGGGCACAGGTCTGCCCCCAACTGCGGGTACACTTGGGTTGGGGAGGAGGATTCCACCCTTATCAACCCAGTTGTGAGCTCATTCTTCATTTCTTGAGCAGAGAGGAATGTTTATTCAGCTGACACAGTTTCTGGGAAAGAGGCTGGAAGGAAAAACTGCTGCGTGACCGCCTTCCTCCTTATCGTCTGTAGTGGTGATGTATCCATGCAACACGTGCAGTGTGGGAAGGGATGGGGAAGGATGGCCAGCTAGACAAGGGACAGACCTAGGAAAATGAAGTATTTGAATGCACAGGGGATTATTACCCCATTTATCTGCATCTACAGCAATATTCATCTGAACTCAGCCTACCAAATCTTAATCAAAATAACCTTCTTCACTTGAGCAGTTGATTAACCCCCAAGGGCTCCATCTTTCAGTGAGTTTACACAAATGCAAATAGTATGTGTGGAGTATGCAGTGCTGATTTGCACCAGAGTACATATTAATAGCAGTGTCAGTGGATGGAGGAACAGGGAAGGGCTGGGAGCAAACCATGCGGGTAGCTGCCCTGCACCGACAGGGAACAGCTGAAAGCATGAGGCTGTCTCCCTGCTCCCATATGATTTTGCGTGGGAGCAAACAGATTTGGAATGGTGTGATTAAACCCATAGGAGAGGCATGCAAGGCAAGTTGGGGAACAGCCCCTCATCTAATTTCTTCCGGGGACTGGTTTTCCCTTCACAACATCAGATCTCCTTGCTATGCCTTCTGATACTGCACGGCGGGTGTCTCTGTGAACGGATCAGTGGCCTTCAGCTGCATCTCCTTATGGAAATTGCTTTGACCTTTATTTTCATTTGTTGGCCTGACTGCTATCCTGTCCCTGAAGAGAGTGTGGTTACACCTTTCTGCTTAAACTGGCATGTTTAGTTTTAAACCAAAAGAAATTAGAACTTCTCAGCTTTCTAGAAATAACTTTTCTTCTCTCTTTATCACCTACAGAATGCCTGGAGAGTTTCAAACTAATAACAAGATTATGTAAGACAACAGGAAATAAAAACATACATCTATTTTATTTCTGCAGAAACAGCCCCATTGCATTTAGTCTTCCAACACAGTAAATGAGCCTTCTATATACTTTGGCACTACAAAGCATTTCAAAGATACTTCTGGTAAATACCAATACCATATCTATCCCCCTAAACATCATTTTTCAGGAATGTATACATTGTATAAGTGGAACAAAAGTCAGCTTCAACATTTTAAGCAATCAGTTTGATTCTGATCACAGCAATTATTCTTTCTGTCAGCAGGAGTAAAATTTACAATCAGGAAATCAAAGAGTCAAAGTTATTCCTGTATAATGCAGCATAAGATGCATGTAAATTGGATCACCCCACAGGAAAACCTGCTTCCTCTCATTTGCCTGAGCAGAGCTGGGTGGCCGTCATGCTCTGCACAGAAGCGCAGGGTGTGCTCGCCCAGCCATGGGCAGGTGGAAGGAGCAGGGTCGTGGTCAGGGCTGTGCTGCCGTGCCAAGACAGGGTCCCCCTGTGCCCCATCCTTCTCCTTGTCCACCCTGTACGCTGCTGCCTGAGCTGGCCATCCCACCACCCGGCCGGACCCCCTTCTGCCATCCTGGAGCAGCACATCATTTCCAGCTGCATTGCACCCCTTTTCCATCATCTACTCTTCAAGGGACATCCAGCTGTCTTCATGCCTCCACATCTGTCTTTTTTTCTTTTCAGGAGAGAGGCATTGACAGCTTTCCCTTTTCCCCTTCTTCCCCATGGGTTCTTTGGAAATGGCTGAGGAAAACAGTGATCAGCCAATTTATGTGACACTCTCTCAGATAAACAAATGGGAAAGTGGGACTTTTGAGGCCTGTCTGGACACTGCAATTAAAATGATCCTTGTGTGGCAGTTGTAAATTGACCCTTGGCAAACAACCTGGCTGGTCAGATTAGGTTTTGGAAAGAACTTCATAATTTCTTAACATGGGTGATTCTGCATTTTAGTAATTCTATAATGTAATTTTTTTTCTCTTTGGAGAATTCTAATGGGTTTATTTATAAAATAACATAGATTTTGAGACACCTACTTCATCTCCTTTCACTGAATCACCTTCTTCTACAAATAGTTCAGGTTCACAATTCCTTTCCTGGGTAGTTAAAAACAAAAGGAAAAAAAAAGAAAGAAGGGAGGAAAAAAAGGAAAATAGATCTCATTTCACTCATTTCAGTTGACAAGAATCAGTAAACTGGTTCCCAGATCTGGGGACCTTTCCTTTTGGTAATACATAATCCTCTCTGACTACATTCATTTAATTCTCCAAGCCCACTCTGCACTTCAGTGTGTTCTCAGGTTTCTAGCTCTTCATAATGCATTTTTAAAACATAGGAATAATGTCTGAAAGCTAATTACATTAAGCAACTTCAAGGTAACTTCAAACTTTCTAAGTCCCGTAGAAAAATCTATATTTAATTTAAAAAATCATTTCTGTTTACACTTACACGAAGAGTGTAATAAATACTTCTGCTCTGCTAAGCAGGGTTTTGCCTTTAGAAAAATAATGTTACCATTATCTGCTTTTTTCATAACAGCAAAAAAAGTACCAGGTGAGGTTGAGTTCTGCTGTGCACAGTCTCCCTACTCACAGTCACCCATTAGAGCCTGACCTTCTCCTCCAAATATTTATAATCTAAGTGGATGCTATGCATAAAGATGACAGGAATTTAGGACAGCTTTACACCCAGCTCCCTCAGCTGCTTGTCACGGGACTTGTACTCCAGACCCTTCACTGATTCAGTTGCCCTTCCCTGGACAGGCTCCAGCACCTCAATGTCCTTCCTGAATTGAAGGGCCCAGAACTGGACACAGCACTCGAGGTGTGGCCTCACCAGTGCCCAGTACAGGAGGACAATCCCTGCCCTGGTCCTTCTGTCCACACTTTTTTGCTGCCTGGGAGAAGAAAGAAAAGTCTTAGCTGTAGTAGCGCAGTAGTGCACTCCCAAAGGCAGCGGGAAGTAGCATTTTTCTGTTCACTGTGTATGTGTCAGTTAATTTTGAACTCGTTTTAAGTAATTTTTTCCTCAAATTCTGTAACAGCATGGCTTTCTACATCTACTGTTCATTTTATTTGTGGTTCTTTCTTGTGGCATTCAATGTTTGCAAGTGAGAATTAAGTTTATTTTTAAACTTAGAGGTCTGTCTGTACATCTTGTCTCAGGAAAGGGACTTTGATATGATAAATGCACCTGACAAGGCCTAATTTGTACATATATATATTGGAATTAATCATTGATGTAGTAGTTAAGAAACACAACTTGAGATCATGAAGCAATGTGTGGGAAGCGTATCTGGAGTTACTTAAAACTTTGGAAGAATGTGAGAATTCACATTTATTAAGCCAAAATATAATACATTCACAATGTAAAATACAACTCCAAGTAGGCCAGATGATAAACATGTTTTAATGCAATGCATGCAGCTGTTCCACTCTGTTGTTTCCAGTCCTTTTCTGTCTGGTCTATTTACCTCCCCTTAATAGCTGCAGGACATATTTATTGGGACCAAAATTTTCCCTAGCTGTTTGCAGCACAACTTTTTGGTCCAAGAGAGGCTCATTTCTTTGAACTGTTTTTCTAATAAGAGCAGAAAACACAGCAAATACTAAATTAAAAACTACATAAGCACATTGCAAAGCAATTTCACTGGGTTTCTGCTGTCTGTGTGTGATGTGTGCTTGCTGCTTGCCTGAAATGGCTGTGCACCTCTGCAAGGCTTGCAGTGACCCCACAGGAAGCTGAGGAGTGAGAACCGCAGCTGACTGACAAATTCGTGTCAGAGGCAAAGCAAAACAGTGAGGGGCAATACAAGGATGTGGAAGGTAAAGTCAGGTGGTGGCTGAAATGGGTTTGGCTGCAGCAGTGGTTGTTCCTGTCCTGTATAGAGTGATCGGGCCCCAGGTTACAGATGTTTCGGAAAACAAAGCCAGTTGTTGAGGGAGTGTATGTTCTATATTAAAAGTTGTTCTGGAGCCTCTCTCACCCAGGCACGTGAAGACAATTTTAATGTATGAGGCAGCAGGTGAGCAACCCTGCTTATTCAGCAACACAGAAATAAGAGTAATGTGACAGAAGTAGTGAGACCTTCATAGATATTTTTTCCAAGTAAAATAAGAAGATCCTGTCCTGGAAAAAATGTATATATTTTTTGTTTGTCCTGTATGCCAATTGCAAAACCTGAGACAAATGAGCATTCTGATGACTTCTTTTGGAGCAGCAAAACAAAAGTGTACGTTGTGGGAGTCTCTGGCCAGCTCTAAGATGGTTACTCACCATACCATGCCTGGGAAAATATGCTGTACGTTAATTTGGGCAAAAAGGACAACACCGCCACACTGCATTTTGCACAGTATTCTGTGCTTTGTTTTAATAACACTAGGCAACTTTCATACCAGGAAAAACATCCTCTTTGTAAAATCAGGGGACCCAAATACTGACCTATAAAAATAAAATGCTCTCCCTGAAATATAGAGTGTAAGGGAATTAGTATAAAAACACTGGCCTCAGTGAAGGATGGAAAGGAAATATGATAAGACACTGGACTTAAGCAGGGGTCAGGGCACAGGTATGCAGAGCTTTGAACGTGAAAATGGAAAGCACCGAAGTAATGTGATATCCCTCAGGTGAGAATATCTGCAGCTCAGCAGAAATTTCAGCTGTCTGTAGCCGTAGTGCCCCTGTCACAGACTCAGAGCCCCCGTGTGAACCGATGAACTTGAGGGAGCAGTCCCAGCTACTGCCCGTATAAAGCTGTGTTTCTGATATGCTGTTGGCAACAAGGCACAAGTATTTTGGGCATGTTCTTACAGCAATCCAATCTGCAATGCAGGCAGCTGTGGCTGTTTTACTTCCAGCTCATATTGGTGTGGGTCTCTGCATCGCATCCCTCCCTTGTGTTCCCTCTGCAAGCCACAGGGACCATGATGCATATTCCACACCGGCTTCCCAACGTGTGAAATTCTTAAGCAGATGGTCTTACTCAGCGTGACATCTTCAAATCCTCAGTTTTTTGTTAGAGGTAATTTTTTCATATATGTGTGTGTAGTGCACGGAACAAAGGCACAGATCATATTCACATGGTTCCAGGAATGTTTTCACAAGTCTTGGCAAGGACTCTTGATCTAGTGACTGTGTGGCATAACACATCATTGAGTTCATTGGCTGTGGGAGCACATGGTGAGACAATCTTGTGGCTAAAATGCTTTAGCCTGCATATATGTGCCATGGGATGGACCAGTGTAGTGGGTTTTAGTTTCTTGGTGAATTTTCTCCTTGTTATTACTAGAAAGACGCTGGAAGGAGGAGGGGTGGATCCCTGTCAGGGACCATTTGTCACCCAGGAAACAGTGTATGGGCCATGAACAATACAATGGACTAGCCAGAGCCTTCACATACCATTGTAGGTGGTCTGCTTTGTAACAGAGAGAAATGGGTGGGGCGGGATTTCTCGGTAGCCGGGAAAGAGCCTCTCGGAGCTCTCTCTCTTCGCCCGGCTTGGGAAGACGGTGGTGTAGTTTTTGGCTGTGGGAGTTTGACTACCCAGCTGCCCGGGGATTCCTCCCTGCTGTTTTCGCTGGACACCTGCATTGTCCGCTGCTATATCACTGCTGGCAGATTCTCTCCATCTGCGTGGGGGCTCCAGGAGGAGCCGGGTCTCCTGCGCCTTCTTCTCTCTCCCTCCGGAGAGAGCCGGCTACCTGCTGCTGCCGCCAAGGAGATTGTGCCGGACAAGTGAGACAACCCAGGAAAACCGAGACCTTTCCCCCCGCCACCATCTCCCTGCCTCTGTTTCCAAGGCCGCCATTGCCGCGGAGGTTCCCGAGCTCGCGCGGGCGCGCCCCCTGCACCCGTGGGGGACTCGTTACAGCCCCTCCACCGCACCTGCCTCAACAGCGCCCCCGCCTCTGCAGCCCCAGTGAGGTACTGCAGCCTCCCTGCCTCACCAGCGCCCCCTGCAGCTGTGAGTGAGGTACTGCAGCCTCCCTGCCACACCAGCGCCCCCTGCATCTGTGAGTGAGGTACTGCAGCCTCCCTGCCTCACCTGACTCATCACCGCCCCCTGCCGAGTGTGGTTGCAACTACACCACAGGGGAAACCACGTGATGTGCAGGAAAAGTTTTATTACCGGTTTTTGTGGTTGTTATTGCTATTTTTTGTTCTGCTGTGTTATAGGTATACCTTTTAGTAAAGAACTGTTATTCCTTTTCCCACATTTGTGCTCAGAAGCCTCATAATTTCCAAAGTTACAATAATTCAGGGGAAGGGATAATTTCTTCCGCTCCAGGAAGGTCCCCACCTTCCTTGGCAGGTATCTGTCTTTCAAACTAAGGCAACCAGTTAGGTTTACTTTGTGAGGGAGAGGGAATTAGATTAACCACTACCCAGTGGTACTGAAAGGATTTTTGCCATGTACTTTCCTAGGGGAAAGTAGAGCCTTTGCCTTATGAATCCTTTTATTGGAGACACTTGAACAAGCGGCTCATATACTGAAGATTCTTTTGAGCAGCCGCAATCTTCTACAATCACTGGATTCATAAAGTAATTTCAGACCGTTGATCCATATATTTCTGAGTTGAATGTAAATCAGAAAATATGCCATTTCATCGCTTTTGGAGGGGTGGGTATGGATTGTAACATACAGCATCATCTCCTGTTTGTTTTTATGAAATACGACAAGAGGGAAAGGTTAAGGACAGGATGCAACATTTATTTTCTTGAAAATGAAATGTCCATAACAGAGAGGATGAAGGTAGAGCATTTCAAGTTAGTATGGTGTCAATGTTGTCTGCCATCTCTATGTGCATACATATCCTCATCCCACTTCATATTTGCAGTTTTCTAATCCACATGCTCCCTTGCAAGGTTATGATGACCCATAAAACACATCTGTATAGTCTCATGTCTTTTCCAAATACTCTGTTTCTGGTTCCTTTCATTGATGCAGAAAATGAGAAAGGAAGACATTTTTATCACCTGGTTTGTTTATTCATTCAAATAACAATTGAATTGTTTGAATAGAACAGCTCAAAATTGTAAACCAAATCAAATTACCTAAAAAAAAAAAAGAGAAAACAAAAAGACCCCCAACAAACCCAAAGAAAGTCTGTTGAAAAGCAGCTGAGTACAGCTTGGACCAAGGAGAGGACACAGGCTGTTATCAGCACTGCAACACTCAACAATATCTAGCACACTTACTGCCAAATGGAGGGAAGCAAACCTGGTTTTTTGAGCTGATACTTAGATATTCATATGGATTTTGCTTAGATTGGCAGCAACACTTCAATGAAAAGTTTTGTGAAGAAATAGACACTAAAGATAATGTTATTCCTGTTGTTTCCATGGCAATGGACATGCTTGATGGACTATATCCATCATGTGTGCTCTGTAACCATCTGGTTTCACAGTCCTCATTTCAGACACTCTAGGAATGAAATGTAGGTAAACTTTAATCAGGTTTATAATTACTGTTGTCCTTACAGAAATTATTTAACCTGATTTTTCAGCTGCCTCAGCATAAGACCCAAAGGTCTTTTTAGGATTTTATTGCCACTTTTAAGGAATAGTTTAAGAATTGTTATTATACTTTAGCTACAGATGCCACTGTTTCTTCTTGGTTTCTGAAACTGTGTAATAATGACATCACATTAAGGTATTTTTTTTCCAGGCTCCAAAAAGGTCACAGTTATTTTTTCCAAATGGCTCTGTCAAGCATAAAAATTAACCATACTTTGAGCTGGATTTTCTGTATTTGTAATGTATGTTTATGTTAGAGTTTCTGTCAAAACAGGCATTAAAGATAAATGTAGCTAATTAAAAGAACATTTGCTTAGAGCTCCTGGTAATAGATACCTCATTGTGGGGTCTTGAGGTAAAACTTACTTTCACAATTGATTCAGTTTATGGGATTGTGTTTGAACATTGTAGAAGGCTATTTCAATTTTCCAAATTGTGCATATTAGCCTGAGAACAATCAAGTTAAGTCTATAAGTAAATTGCAGAAGAGAAATCAGGGTGTACTTGCTAACTGTGTAAAATGTTCTTGTTGGCTCTACTTCCTACACTTCATCATTTCAAATAATGCTTCCCAGCAGTATATATAAGTAAAAACTGGTTTTACAGAAGGGAAGAAACCTCTCTGGCACTGGATGGGTCAATCAGTTGCAAACTGTAGCATTAGATAAAGAGAAAAATTTAAAAAGATCCCATATCAAATTAGGTAATTGTTTCTTTTTATCTTACTTTATTTTACTAAACAGCTGTGCTCACAACATTAATTTCATTGCACATGACATCTGTATTATCCTAGGGACTCCTAAGCTGGGGAAAAGGTCAATGCTGACTGTTATTGCTTCAAGTTTCCATAAACTTTCAGTGGCCAATAATATTTTTTGCTTTATAAAAAGAGAGTGAAATAATAATGTGTTTGTGTAGCACCTT
Source organism: Atrichornis clamosus (assembly GCA_013400975.1). Taxonomy (NCBI): domain Eukaryota; kingdom Metazoa; phylum Chordata; class Aves; order Passeriformes; family Menuridae; genus Atrichornis; species Atrichornis clamosus. Next base: position 27,720 of record WBMZ01006100.1, read on the forward strand.
TCATATTAAGAGATTTCAAAGAAAACTACAAACTGTAGGCCCAATCCTTTAGTTACATAAACAAAACCCCATTGATTTCAGCAAACTTATGCCAGAGTAAAGAGGGCAGAGGAAAGGTGTCAGGATTTGGCTCTATGTACCGCAGGCAGCAATCACTTCATCCACTAATAAAATTCAGTCACTTTTTGGATGGGACTTGGCAGTTGTTTAACATGAGTGTTCTTGAGCTGACTCAGTTTAAATGGAAGGATAAACAAAAAAATAGTTCTCTAATTAAGATTTCAGGTTTCACTGGGGCAAACTTTGAAAAATTGAAAGGACTGCTTAGGAGAGACAGCTGGGTACGGGTTGCTCAGGGTCTTCAAAGCAGAAAAGCTTTGGAATTGCTTCGGGTCAAAGATGCTGAGGAATAAATACATCAAAGTGCAGTGGGGTACATTATGTAGGGATGTGTTTCAGACTTGGCAGAAGGAAGTACTGCCTCAAAAAGAGTATTGGGAATAAGTAGGGAACCTATAGGAGCTGAAAAAATGACTGCTCTAGAGGAAATCCTTGTTTGCAAAAGTCAAAACCAGTGGGAATAGTGTGAGAACTCTCTAACGTGTGATAAATCTTTTGCCCCAGTGTTCAGGAAAGATAACGATATTGGCCATGAGGACAAATGGGCAGGGATCTTTGGGAATGTGGCATCCAAGTGCAAATGTCAGCTTGAAGTTCATCTTGAGTGGGACATATCACCTGTCTCCAGCCCACGAGGCTGGAAGAAGTACTGGAAGTTGAGAACTTTGCAAGCTTTGTAGCACCTTTGGGTGGAGTGAGCATTGTCAATACAGGCCAGGAGAGTGGCAAGGGAAACAGCTGTATTTAAGTGTAGGAAAAGGTATCTGGACAGCCACGGACATGAAAGTCTGACCTAAACTGTGTGTAAGATCATACAGCAGGCTTTAAAAGAGATTCTGCAGGAGCATTAGGAGACAAATAAAACATAGCAAAATACAAATAATAATTTAACAAAAGTAGATCATACTGAACTGTTCTATTTTCCACAAAAATAATGTGTAAAGTATCATCTGTCTAGATTTCTGGAAAAATATGCTTTGGAAACAAATGCGCAACCTTTACTTGTCATAATGAGAGGAATCATGTGTGGCATTGTGAAGTAGGTAACAGGAGACATGGACAGCAGAAGTCTGTGGAAAGGAAAGGGATGAAACCAGACTGGAAACCAATATCAATTTTGTTTAATACTTTCTCAGTTACTTGATGCAAATATGAATAGGGTCCTGACAAAATGTACTGATATGCAGGGCTTAGAGGCATTGCCACTACACATCTTTTGGAGAGAGCAGAGTCTAAGAGCCCAAATGGGAATGGGATAAAATATAATAATAAAAATAATGTAAAAATCTGCTAGAAGCTCAGGGCTCATCTGTTCATGAAAGAATTGAGAAACAGCCTGTTCTACTTGTTGATCAAGGTTTGACTGAGAGCCACTAATGTGAGGTAACCATGAAAAGACAAAAGCAGTTCCAAAATTTGTCAGTCAAATTATTGCCAGTGGGGACAAAAAATACTAGCATCACCCTGCAGGGCTTTGGCTAGACTTCTTCTAAACTTCTAGCTTTCGAAAGGCCATTTGAAAGCCTAGCAGATGCAGACAAGGACCCAAACAGGTTCAAAAGAAGTGTCTTTGTCCTTGTAAGAGGATTGAAGGAGAGATGGTCTTGATAGTGAAATGAATGTAAGGGGAAGGGCACAAAGGAAAGCAACAGGGAGAAAAGTTGTTTAAGGTAAATTAAAATATTTTCACATGTACAGTGGGTGTAAACTGAGAAGAAACAATTTTAAGTTTGACATTAGAAGGCAGGTCCATATTCTTAAAGCAAGTGCATTTTGGAACATTCTCCTTGAGTTACAGAGGCCAAAATCCAACAACTTTTATGTTGGAGTGTATGAAAGAAATTATACAATGTGTTTGCTTGCAGTAACAGGGGAATCAACTTAATGGCCCAGAAAGTTTCTCAGAGCCCTGTGTTCTGATATCCTCTGCAGCAAACACTGTTGCTGTATAAAAGATTTGAACAGAAATTAAGTGCAGTCCTGTTGAAATTGAAGTGGGAATTTAAGTTCCCCAGGAGTAATTAGTCTTGCTGTGTGTGGTCAGGACATGGAAGAGGCATTTAATGACTGCAAATATCAGTAGGCCTTTAAGTGGTGGAGGAGATTATAAGTTACTGGGATATTCATAGAGTAATACTCATTTAAGTTCAAGGGATATGTCCTTTTGAACAGCAACTATTAACAGAGTGTTGAGATACTGCTTTAGCATTCACTTAGGTGACAACTGCCTATGTTTGACTGCCCTGGCTATCTCTCACCTGTGCAGGAACCATAAAATAATACAGCTTGTCTTTCAATTAGCAATAGAAAATGCTTTGGTTTTAGGGATAGCTTTGAAAGCACAAACTACTATGAAAAGAATCCACTTGTTGTGATTGAAAATACACGCAACAACACAGCTCTCATGCAACAGGATACCAAATATACCAAAGAGGGGAAATCAACTTCCATTTCCCTAAATACAGACACACTTTTCAGCAAAATGAGTCAGTTAAATTGGAGAGTGTTCTTAATCTGTTGTCTTAACACCTCAGTTTTAATGTGCAACTTAAAATGACATCAGGGAGAGGTATCTTGAATGTAGGCAGAAGTTTCTTGCCAGCACCAACACTGCCTGACTTATGAAAATTGTTGAGAATTGTTGTCTAACAATATTATAACATGAAGCACAGAGTAATAGGTATCTTTTTTCTAAACTAGTTAAAAACATTAAGAATTAATTATGTTAGAGGCACACCATTAATTGTGGGCTAATTTTCACCATGTGTATAATATTTAACTGCACATTTTGTCACAGTGCAATTATGGGAAATGCTTTTCCAAGATCTCTCTCTGGCTATATACACATTGTGGTTGCTCTAATTATTTTCCCTGGTGATAACGTACAACATTCCCAGGATCCTGCCTTGCAAACCTTTTACTGGTAGACAGGATACATAAGGAGTAGTGTAACCTGGTTTGCTCCTAATTTTATACTTAGCTGAGAAATACATTTCAAGAAGTTATGCAGTCTGTGCACATGTATTAGTCTCTGTCTTTTTATTGTGTTACACACATCCAGTACTTTGTTTCCAGTGCTGTGATGCTCTAAGAGTCTGAGGACACTAAAATAATGGAGTGAAATTAACACTGAAAAAATATATAATAATTTGCCTCAGAAAGTCCACTGCTATTTGAAGTATGCCATGCAGTGTGGCTCAGCTCTGAATTTTCACCCACATTGTATATGTGGATGCTGTAATGATGGGCATGCAATTAGTCAGCAACTGGCAGACACTGCACAAGTCGCCACTCTACACTTAATAGCTTCCTGGAATCACAGGAGAATAATATTTGCATTGGCTTATGACCAAAAATCCTCTTAAATACAACTTGATTTTGTATATTTTACCCAATTGTATAATTGTATGGACAAAATTTGTTTATATTAAATGGCATATGCTACATGAAATTTTCTCAAATATACTATTAGCTATTTTAAAAAACATTTCTACAGACATATGGTAACTTAATGTGACCAGCACACCTGTCTGGCTGGATAGAGAAACTGCAAAAAATAAATTAAATATTATCTGACTGTCCTTTTACTTCCACCTGGCAAGTCAATAGAAATTTCACCAATGTTGTTATTCTTAGATTATTATATGTTTAACATAAGTTGGAGAAATATCCTGTCTGTTGTCTTGTCTAGGTAAGAGTAGTCTTTTTCTGATGTACCTAACCTCCATCCTTCCACTCCTGCCAAAATGAAACCCCACTCCAAAACCCTACACATAAAACATTTAATGTGGTGTGTCACATTTGTAAAATATGATTTTAGAAAAGATACAAGATTAAGAATTGTTAGCTGTATTGTTGTATCACTGAAAAATGAGACTTTGAATTTAGTATAGCTACAGCTTGAACAAAATCTTCACTCTAAAGCTTTGAAATAACAGGCTGGTACCACATGCATTGGATTACACCCAGTGACTGAACTCACTGGGAGTTTAAATTCTGATCACGCCACCATAGTAAGCATCAAATAAGTCAGAATTAGTATTTTTGCTTGGACTTTATGATACTCTGTAGGACATCTGAATCAAGCCCTTTTCTCAGTCATATTTGGTCTTCAGGTTTATCTTCATCTAAATGTGCAGATAAACAAATTGTAATGTAACTGACTCTGGGTGTACAGTGAAAACATAAAATTTAGAAGTTTGAGACCTGCACTGAGACCTGAAGTCCATGGAAACTTTTCATTAATTTTGGCTGGTTCAGGGTCATGCCAGTGCGCAGACTGCATGGTTCACTCTCCTCCAGGCATGGATTTACCAAATGTGTGGGAAAGGTCCACGAATCGACACTCTGACCTCATCCAGCCCTGTGTCTCAAGGCTGTCTTCTTCACACAGGAAACCAGTATGACAGACCTGGTTTTTCTGGGACTATATAATATGGCCATGACTATCTAATCTGAGGGAAGTAGTTGAGAGTTTCTTCAGTCTTCCCATCTATAGAATGGCTTCATGGGTGGTATCATAGATTAAAAGTTCTTTATACATTTTTGGAACTATTTGTTATCTTGAAATAAAATCATAAGGATTATAAAATTCCAGAAAAACTTGTAACACAACATAAGCAATTTCTGGTTGTATGAAGAAAATTTGTTAAAATGAAGCATATTGGACTTTGTTTATCTGTATAAATGGTGTATATTAATTTGTTAACATCTCAATTCAGATTTTTTTTCATATAAATGCACTCATTTCAATGTAATCCTTGCTATAAAGACAAGAGTAAACCAGAATCAAGGCAGTACTGTGGTGTTCTTAGTGTCAGCATCCAGAAACCATCAATGGCAGCAGTTTGTAGTTGTTCATAAAGTCATAAATTTTTTTTTTCATTTATAAGTCTTAGTTTCTGATATTAAAGGGGTGAACTGATGTATTATCAGGTTGTAAGAGCATAACTTCAAGCCATTGTACAGGAAGAAATCTAAATGTAAATAGAGCTAGGAAGAAGGATATTTAAACTAAGCTTTAGAAATATTTTCTGACTTTGAGCTCTTCGGAGATTTTTCCCAGGAAAAGAAGAGAAACGTTGAATCCTTAAGTCTTTTAATCCAGACAAGATATTAGAAAATACAGGAAACAATCTGTCACTGGCCAGGAAAGAGTAAGATGACTTTTTCTTTTCTAGTGACTAATTCTATTATTTTAAGCAGTTTTGCTACCCAAAGAGCACAAAAGACAGCAATCATGAATAGTTACAAGGTAAAGATACAGGCCTTATTTTATTTCATAGTGTATTTTCTCTAATTAATAGCAAAAGGAAAAAAAAGAAAAAAAAAGTTGGTTTAATGCTTTATTCATGAAGGACTTCCTGATGATGAGCTTTGTGAAGAGCATCTCCTGTGCTACAGAGACAGATGTTTTCTGTGGCCCTGATTCAATAAAGCAATCCTGTTCAGGAAAGCAGTTAAGCCAGAGAATATCCCAACAACCTGCGGATGAGAACTTGACAATTTTTCACTACTGAAAAGATCTAAAAACATATGCTTTAATGTGACATCTTTGACTGACAGTCAGCTTCCATCAGATTATCCAGGGAGGAATTGAAACAAGGTTAACTGGGGACCTGAGTGGATGTACAGGCTTTTATAGATCTGATTTTTCCATTACCTATAAACTGTTCTGGTATCAGACTAACTTCAGGTCAGATTACTCCAAGTTTGGCAATTATTTCTCCTCATCCAGTTCTAAATCTTCAGCCTGTGGCCTTTTCTGAGACTGTAGATCAATGTCCAAGTGACACATGCTATCAGAGCTCTTAATTTGTGGTGGCCCTATGGGTTCAAACTGAAGAGCTGGATGACAAAACACACTTCTGAGTGTCACGATTGTGACTCCAGAAATGGTGTAGGGATCTATAGGTACATCTATGAAATTTTAACAAAAAGGCTTATCATTTTTTTCTTTGCAGTTCTGAAACTTTTAGCAGAGTTGCCACAGATATGGGAGGATTTCTCCTTCCCATTCTACCACAGCCTTAACATGAAGTCCCAGGTGGCTGGAAAAAGGGAAACATTTACTCATCTTTAAAAAGTAGAAAAGTGGACCCTGGGAACTACCAACCTGTCAGCCTCACCTTTGTGCCTGGGAAGATAATGGGACAGATTCTCCTAAAAGCTATGCTAAGGCACATGGAAGACAGGGAAGTGATTTGAGGCAACCAGCATGACTTCACCAAGGGCAGGTCCAGCCTGACCAAACTAGTGGTCTTCTGTGATGGGGTGACTACATCAGTGGATAAGGGAATGGCTGTGGATGTCATCTATCTGGACTTGTTGTAAGGTCTTTGACATGGTATCCTACAACAGCCTTCTCTCTAAATTGGAGGGAGGTTAATTCAATGGGTGGATGATTAGGTGGCTAAAGAATTTATTAGATGGTTGCATCCAAAGGTTAGATGGTTGCAACCATAGTGGTCTATGGTTCACAGTCCCAATGGACATCAGTGACAAGTGGTGTCTCTCAGGGGTTCATATTGGGACCAGTGTTATTCAATATCTTCATTAATGACACAGACAAAGGGCTCACAGGCAGCCTCAGCAGGTTTGCAGATGACACCCAGCTGAGTGGTGCGGTTGACACACCTGGGGAATGGGATACCATCCAGAGGGACCTGGGCAAGCTCGAGAAGTGGGCTCATGGGAATCTCATGAGGTTTAACAAGACCAAGTGCTGGTGCTGCACCTGGGTTGGGACAACCCCAGGCATCAACACAAGCTGTTGATGAGCAGATTGAGAGCAGCCCTGCTGAGAAGGGTTTGGTTGGTGAAAAGCTGGACATGACCCAACAATGTGCACTTGCAGCCCAAAAAGGCAAACATGTCCTGGGCCACATCCAGAGCAGTGTGGCCAGCAGGGTGAGGGAGGGGATTCTGTCCTTTTGCTCTGCCCTTGTGAGACCCCACCTTGACTACTGCATCCAACTCAGGGGTTCCCAGCACAGGAAGAACATACACAGGTTGGAGAGGAGGGCCACCAAGATGGGGCCAATATTAGAGAAATGGAGCACCTCTCCTATGAAGAAAAGCTAAAAGAATTGTGATTGTTCAGCCTGGAGAAGGCTTTAGCCTGACCTAATTGTAGCCTTCCAGCACCTGAAGGGGGCCTACCAGAAAGACAGAGACATACTATTTACATGAGTATGTTGTGACAGGACAAGGGGGAATGGCTTTACACTGAAAGAGAGTTGGTTTACATTAGATATTAGGAAGAAATTCTTTACTGTGAAGGTGGTGAGGCACTGGAACAGATTGCTCAGAACAGGTGTCCCATCCATGTCCCATCCATGGAAGTGTTCGAGGCGAGGCTGGATGGGGCTTTGAGCAACCTGGTCTAGTGGAAGGTGTCTCTGACCATGGTGGGGGTTTGGAACTAGGTGATCTTGCAGGTCCCTTCCAACCCAAACCATTCTAAGATCTATGATTCTAACCAGGTCAAAGGACTTCTTCACAGTTACCTTTCCAGCAGATTGTGCTATGTGTTGAAAGACCCTATGACACAGGTCTACAGCATAAGGCTATGGCCAAGGGAAGAGGAGAGGGCACAGCTGAGATTCAGACCCCATGGATTTCTGAGCACCTACTTCTACCATGACTACTTTGGAGGAAGGAAACATTCAGCTCTAGACAGGAGCATGTCCCTTCCATAGCTTGCTTTTTGCATTTTCATTCTTATCACTGTGGACTATCTAAAACACAAAGGAGTCCCTTTCCCCACCTTAATCACATTCCCATGCTACTCCTGTTGACCAGAGCTGATGCATTTACAAGCTGGAAACCTGCTGGCACTGGCCAGCCTTGATGACTGACCTCTGTTCTGGTATAAGCTCAGTTAGTTCATACAGGGTCCATATGGCTGTTTTCTCTCCCCCTTCCCCCTTCCCTTCTTCTGATTCTCCGAAAGTCTGCAGTTTTGTATGTCTTTTGCAATGTCTCCCCATGAGTATTTCACTTCTGTTGGCACTTTCCATAGCAGTATTAATAATGACATTTTGCTGGCATAAGGCCAGCTGTAAAAGTTTATGGAGTAATTTTGTAATAGAGCTGCAAGAACTTAGCAAAAACCCAGCAGGTGAACAAGCTTTCCTCCTCACTCTTTTAAAATAAAAGCTCTCCCATTCCACAAGCTTTCCAAAGCCTTTGCACCAGGGTTTCTTGGAGGCAAGATGTGCATATTTTAATGTGACAGGTCTAGGAACCAGCGTTCTCCTGTGGCACTCCCACCTCCAGCTGCAAGTCTGTACCCCTAGTCCCCATTCTGAGCCATGCTCATTTCAAACATTGAATATAAAATTGCTGCTTTCCCCTTGCCCTCCACCTTCCAGCTGCATATTCCCACCCTGGCTCCCTACTTAGAGCAATGATTTAATAAATATATCTTCAATAATCATCAGCGCCTCTGCCTGCCCTCCCCCTCCCAGCTGCAGTTTCCCACCCTTATTTCTCTTCTGTGCCATGATTAGTACATATGTTTAAAATAAAACTCATCATCTCCCTCTCCCTTCCTCCTTCCAGCTGTGGATTCCTCTCTGCCTCCACTGTACCCAGATTTTCAGATCTGGTTTGTAGATATATTTCATAGAAAAATTGGATTGCATACTGCCTCCCCTTCCTCCTGTCTGCCATTTCTCCCTTGCAAATCAAACAGCAGGCTTTAATGTTAAAGCAGATCATAGCCCTCAATGATGTGGACGTGAAGCCATGAGTGATCTGAAAAGAGCAGAAAGATTCCTCTGCATTTGAATCCCTTTGCTGCCAGTGTCTCAGCCATGAAGGGCAAGATCCTGAAAGATGAGGCTGTAGCCAGGACTTCAGTCCTCTGTGTAGGAAGCAAAAGCTTTCCTGATACCTTTTGGTTCAGCTGTATGATGAATCACAGTATGATGAAATGGCTGAGGCTGGTAGGCACCAACCTCTGGTCTAACCCTGTGCTCCAAGCAGAGACAGCAGCAGGTTGCTCAAGGGGATGCCCAGTCAGGTTTGAATGTCTCCAAGACTGGAGACTCCTTGACCTCTCCGGGAAACCTGAGCCAGTATTCAACTATGCTCATAGTAAAGCAGGTTTTCTTAAGTTTAAGCAGAGTTTTCTGTATCTCATTTTGTGTCTGTTGTTTTTTACCTATCAGTGAGAACTACTGAGAAAAGTCAGTTTCCACCTTGTTTACATCAGGTATTTTTATCCATGGTTAAGATCCCCCGTAGTATTTTCTTCTGTAGTCTGAACAGTCTCAACTCTCTCAGCTTCTCCTTTTATGTTAAATTCTCCAATCTCTCAATCGTCCTTGTGGCCCTTTGCTGCGTTGCTCCCATATGTTTGTGTCTCTCTTCTACTGGGGAGCCCAGACTGGGGCACAGCGCCCAGACATGTCTCACAAGTGCAGAGAAGAGGGGAAGGATCACCTCTTTTGACTTTTGGACAACGTGCTTCTTAATGCAGCCCATCAGACCTTCTTTGTCACAAGGGCACATAGCTGGCTCTTGTTCAGCTTGTCCACCAGCAGCCACGAAAGACTTTCCTGCAAAGCTATTTTCAGAGGATTACTATGTCCTGGTTTCTCACTCCCCAGGTGCAGGAGTTTGCACTTCCCTTTCCTTAACTTGATGAGGTTGGCCCATTTCTCCTGCCTTTCAAGGTCCCCTTGAACAGTAACCCAACCAGCTGGTGCAGCAACCATTTCAGTTTTGCATATATTCTGCAAATTTGCTGAGTTCACTCTGCCCCACCATCCAGGCCATTAATGAAGATGCTAAATGGGCCTGAATCCAGTATCATCTCCTGGGGCACACCACTAGTGACTTGCCTCCATTTCATCTTCATGTCACAGATAATAGCCCTCTGGGGTGGCAGTTCAGCCAGTTTCCAGTCACCTCACTGGCCATTTATCTGGCCTCTACTTGAGCAGTTTATCTATAAGGGTGTTATGGGAGACAGTGAAAGCCTTGCTGAAATCAAGACAAGAAAAAAACATTGCTGTCCTTTCATCCACTGGACCAGTCAAGTCATCACAAGAGGCTATCAGGTTGGTCAGTCATGATTTCTTCTTTGTAAATCCATGCTGATAATTCTCAATCACATCCTTGTCTTTTGTGGTTAGAAATGTTTTTCTGTACTATTGGCTCTACTATGTTCCAAGGGACATGACATTGCCTGGCCTGTGTTTCTGAGGTAAGATTGAAAATCATGCCCTTCTGAAGAAAGGAGTGACATTTGTTCTGTTCTAGTCCTCATGATCCCCCTGGTCTTTCAGAGATAATTGAAGGTGCCCTTGTTATAACACCAACCAACTCCCTCAGCATCCACAGATGAACTACCACTAGTTGCATGAACATGTGAGTGTCTAAACAGTTTAAATGTCCCCTAACAGGATCCTTCTTTACAAAGCGTAAGTCTTCTCTACTCCATACTTTCCATGGATCTCAAGGGCCTTGAATTCCTAAAGGCTGATCTTACCAGCAAAGACTGAAGCGGAAAAGACATGAAATACTCCAGTCCTTCCATGAAAGGACTTTCCTTTCATGAAAGACATGAAATACCCCAGTCCCCATGAAATACCTTTCATGTCCTTTGTCACTTGGTCCCCTGCCCCACTCAGAAGTGGGACCACATTTTGCCTAGTCTTCCTTTTGCTGCTTATGTACCTGTAGAAACTCTTCTTGTTTTATTTCACATCCTGTAGAGGCCCAGAGGACACCTCACTAGATGGACTTCCCCTCTGCACACACGAACAATGTGTCTATCTTCTCTTTGGGTCACCTGTCTTTGCTTCCACCTTTGCTACCCTGTTCTATTTCTGTTTTGTCAGGAGCTCCTTGCTCATCCATGAAATCCTCCTGCTGCCTTTGCTTAATTTCCTGAGCCTCAGGATGACCATTCTGGATCTTAGAGGAGGTAGTCCTTGAAACAGTTCTCATGGTCCTCTCTGTCTTCTGTCCCCCGCTGTCTTCCTTGGGATTCTTACAAACAGACATATGGAAAGTCTAAGTTGTCTCTCCTGAACTCCAGGGCTTTGACTCTTCTGTTTGCTTTGCTCTCTCCTCTTGGGATCCTGAACTCCATCATTTCATGAAGCTCAAAGGCTGTGATGGACTTTCACATCCTTGATCAGTTCTGCCTTTCTTTTAAGTATGATATCCAGAACATCTCTCCCATGTGTGATCACCTTGATCAACTGTGTCAGAAAGTTGTCATCTGTGTCCTCCAGACTTGCATCCTCCAGATTTCTTGTTTCTTGATGTATTGTCCCTGAAGCAAATATTGGGGTGGTTAAATAAAGCTTTATTTACTTCTTCTTGATCAGGAAATCAGTAGCAGATACTCATTACAATGCAGCTGGTATTGGTCTGCCTTGTAATCCTGACCCACAGCCTCCCAGCTGGCTCAATGTCCAGCCCCAGGCCAAGCCCCAGGTGGTCCCACTGCTCTCACACAAAGGGAGACTCCCCCTCCTTACCAACCTGGCCTTCCTGGAGGGCCAGCAACCCTCCACAGCAGTGCAGCAGTGGTGGGAGCTGTTCCACCATGGGTCTGTGATCCCAGTGAGATTCCAGCCCTGCAACTGCACACAGACATCTTTCTTCCTGTTCCCCACATTGCTTGTATTAGTGCAATGAATTCGTGTCCTCCAGAGAGGCACCCAGTCAGGCTCATTTCCCAGAAGAGAAACGAGAGCTTTCCCAAAAATGCTGTCCAGAAGGCATTTCCTTATTTATGAACATATGCTTGAGATGGCCTCCCTTCAGCCCTATTTTGTTGATTAAGCTTTGTCAGGCGGATCTCATGTGTGGTTGTAGTGTTCCTCAACTGTCATATGGTTGTAAAAAGCAAATCCCTGCTGTCAACACTAGCTGTGCAACCAGTTGTTGACCCACAAGGTTTGTCCTCTTCCCTTAAGCCCGTATGATGTGGGAGAAACATAAGGAGTTTTGTATTGGGCAACACTCAAGGATGAAGCATGTGGTATCTTATGGAAAGCATTGTCAACTTGCTGTCCCAGGGAATACTTTTTCATTCCAAATTGACTAAAAGTACACACAGAAGGCAAGAAAGGGACCTTCTCTTCCCCATATGTTGGACTTTGCAAGGAATCCAGAAGCTTGGAGTTTTAGGCTAGACTTGGACCAATAAGAAGGATGAAAAGCCAGAAATCCCTGTTCAGACTGTGCATCAGCATCTCTAACCCCTACCTGCCTTATGCTGAGAGATGCTGATATCATGACTCAAGTCAAACTCCTTGTGGCAGGCACTGGGGTGGTGCTCTGCATGATGCACATGAGTGGGGCAGGCTAAATGTACAAAGGGACATTTTGGGGGTAGAACAATCATTCAGAAGTAATGCTGAGTCCACAGAAGATAATCCAGTTTGGGTCTAGATGTTACTGGAACACTTTGAGGGTGGCCCAGGAGGTTACAGTGTCCACAAATAAGATGATCTATCTTACACTAGTGCCTTTTGGGAGCAATCCCACAAAAAGGAAAGGACCACCATGTTAAAATAGTAGCAAGATTATGATATGGATAATAATTGGTCTTGATGGTATGTTCAGAACCACACATACTTCAAATAAGTTCTTCATCCATACAACTTATGTACTGTCATCTGGGATATGCATCAGCTTTTTGCAGAATGACAGAGCTGCTGGAAGCGTGGCACTTGCGCAGAAACTGAGTGATACCCTCTACAGTGTCACATGAAGCAGAATATCTCTGCTGCCTTTTTTGGGACTGGGGCCATGATCTTGCCCACTTAGGAGTGGCCAGAACTGCTAATAATGATAATGCTGAAAATCCAAGGTTGTTGTCTGGTTGTCTGTGTGTAATCAAATTTAATCAGTGCCTTACAAAGCAAAGGAGGGTCTGCCAGACAGTGTTGAGTAAGTTATTATAATTGTTATTCAAAGTAGACTGTTGATAGGAACTTAAAAAAAAAAAAGCTTTTGTGCCACAGAGTTTGTAGTTGGCTGGAATAGATCAACATCTCATCTTTCACGTAAATAGGAATCTCTGAACTCCCTCAACTACTCTCATTTCTGAGTTAGTTTCTAGCTGAAACAGCATTCCAGAAAGAAGATAAGATTATCCTTGATCAAAACAATGTTCCTATTCTCAACTCTGGCTGGAGAAGCTCTATGAAGGAAGTGGCTGCTGAGAGAGGGAAAGAAGAAAAACCAATGTTAGGCTACCTTGGGACTACTCCACCTTCCGGAACAGAGAGAGCTGGATGAGCTCTGCGTCTTGCAGAAACATGCACTCTGCTCCACTGGCCTCCACTGGCCCTGTCTCACCTCTACCCTAACACGTTTTCAGCATACTGTTCTCCAGGCCCTAAACCTGTGCAACAAAGGGCTGTTTGGTTTACAGGCTTATGCACAAAGCCCAGACAGAACCCTCCACAGAACCCAGACATTACAGTTTTCACCACGAAACAGACCTTTGCCGCTATGGTCCAAGTATAGCAGTAGAACAAACACTCAGTGATTGCAGAAAGCTGCAGGTCATACAATGTCTTGAAAACTCACCAAATAGTCATCAATCAGAAGCATGGAGTCTTTGTTCGACAACCAGACCAGCATCATCTCGTAGAAATACTTAAGGTGACTCAGTATTTGTTATTTGACAGTGATTTGTAGCTGAAACAGTAACACCTGCAATAGCTAAGCATGGAGTGCAGCTCATATTATGACCTCTTGTATGGTTTCATCCAAAGCCCATCAAAGCTTGGAGGGAGTCTTTGGCTTCAACTGTCTTTCAGTCAGGCATTAATCTAATGTACCATAACTATCTCAGACAAACTCCTTTTTATATCAAACTGCCCTCTGAAACTACCTTCTTTTTTCTATTTTTATTGCTTCATCAAAAATACACCCAGCTGTTCCTGTGCTTGTAGAAGTACAATTTGCCCCAGACATTCCAATGGAAAATTGTGTACATATATAAGTCAGCAACAGCTGAATCCATTTTCTTCAAACTCCCCTTATTTTAAATCTAATGGAAATCTAGAGAATGTGATTTGCTTTCCCTAACTTAATTAGCTCAGTAATTTTAAGATTATTAGCACCGGGCTTTTTTACTTCTGCTCAATATGTTCTGAATTCCATCTCTTTGCTCAGAGAAAAGTGTTATTACACAATGGGTTACTTTAAACTGTAATTGTCCAGCAAACTTTAAACACATATTAGGCCAGTACAGTGCAAAGAGAAAGCGGCAGTAATCTCTTCACTACTCCCAGCTGCTATTGGCTGCATCACATGATAATAATAATAACTTACATTTCTGTAGAATATTTAGCTTCAGGAAAAAAACCTGAAGGATGTTGGACTGCTCTCGAATAATTTATGAATTCCATATGTTTGTAAGTGTCTTTAAATACTGTGAGGGATTTACAGTATGAAAATACATTTGCTCCTAGGAGGTGTTGACTGTCCATGGGCAAGGAAGAATATAATTGCATTTAGGATATGCTGCAAATGTCATCTCCTTTGATGTCCTACATCTGTGCAGCTGTGGGGTTTAGCAAACTCTGCCCACCTGGGCACGGTGTGTCCCAAGCAGAATACAGAGGAGAACCAAAACTCCAGGACACTGAGTGAAACAATTTCTGAAGGGGGCAAACAATGGGTTTTAAAGACTTCCAGGGAAAACTAATAAATAAATGTCATTGAAGTTCTATGTTGAAATGTGACAAACTCCTAGGTAACATAAGTGTATTAAACCTGACGCTTTGAAAATCTTTTAATCTCTTGTTCTAAAGGATTAATGTGTGCTATGGTGTTAAGAAGGCTGCCCCATAAAAGCTTCCAGAGAATTGACTGTTCAGCCTAAGAGGAGCTTGTGGGATTAGGTGGGCAATCCAGGCAATCCAGGATCTAGTCTAAGACCAGAAAAATTGGAGACTTGGTCTCAAGGATGGATGAGGTATCTTCTGAGACCATAGCATCAGGCAAAAGAGCAATTCATCCTATAAATACCATCCAAGATAGGGACAAGGGTCAGGGGCTTAAAACTGTATTTTTTATTCGTGTGGAGAATCTTGCATGAAATTGGAAGTTCATGGTATGTACAGATATATGGCTTTAGACAAGAAAGTGCTTTGTTTTGATGTTTTCAGTCGGCATATTTCACTTTTCCTGTTCCCAAGTGAAAACACTCTGGTTTGTTGAACTGCCCAAACTGTCCCAGTTAACATCCATGTACATCTTCAGATGATTACGAGAGCGCTTGGGTGTTGCAGGCCGATGTTCACCACTGTGGCTATGGGTGCCTGACCAAGTCTACTTGTGGTTCCTTGTGCTTAGCTCTGGGGTTTATTGGTTCCTGTGGGTCACCTCCTGGTTGGAGGCAGAACTTTCCCATTGCAGGGAATGTAGACTGGCCAAGGTAGACCTGCAATGTGGATGGAAGAGAACATGGGCCACCTAAGCTAAAAGCTTTCATAATGGAAAGTGTTGCTGCTGGGAAAGAAGAATTAATCTGGGATGACTTAAAAAAAAGTCAATTTTGTAACTTCAGTAGACAAGAATGCATTGAAAACACTGAAGTATTAAGAAATGACTATGTTTTTTTTAACTTCAGTGATGGAGAACAGAAGTGTTTCACAATATAAAAATCCTTTGCAAGCTCATTTAGATGGAATCAAAATAACTAGACCTACTTAAAAACAAGTTGCCTTAGATTATAGAGCAGACAATATAGTAGGCTCAAATGTAATCCACCAGACAACAGCACATCCCCAGAAAGTCATTAAGTCTGAATCCTGTTTCCATGGAAGTTGATAGCAAAACTCCCACTGATTTTGCTAGCAGAAGTTCGCCTCTTGGATGCTGTGTAAGTTAGTCCTGGAAGAGTGAACAAACCTCTCTGTTTTAACAATGAAAAATCAGGACCACACCAGCACAAGCAAAGATTTTCTGTAAAACTTCAATTGCCAAGTGAAAAAAATAATAATTTAGCATGCTGATGACTGTTGTTCAAAGTGTTTGACATGCAAAGGCAGATGAAAAGAGCAGGTTTGTCTTCTCTGAAGCATTCATTATAGTTTGGGGTCTTTTACAATATCCCAGGCAAAAGAAATTTTTATCTTCTATATTTAATTTCTCAGACTCCTACAAAGCCTGAAGAGAACTTTTGTAGAAGGTGGTGTTCTGTGGAAGGTAGTGGAATAGTTTTCCTTTTTCTGAGTAAATGGTCAGCCTAAATTTACCATTAAACAACTTGATGGAAAAGATAAGGTAGGACTTAAGTGATATCCTAAACAATAACTTGTCTGAAAATGTCTGGTTGCTTAAATAAAGCCATACTTAAATGTTTGCATTTATCGAGTTTTCTCTTCCCAGATAATGAAATTACATTGAACGTACTGATTCTAGTTAAGCATTTAAAAACAATAATAAGAATAATAATTACAATATTAATAATATTTGTAATTAATTATTATTAATAGAAACAATTTAAAAGCAATAATAAATAAACATAAATACAATTAACAAATAAAAAGCAATAGAAGCCATGGATTTTTACTGAAAATCAGATTTTTATTTTCTAGTGATGTAATCTGAAAGAATATCTAGTAACATTTTGTCTCTGTTTTGAAGCTGTAATAATCCTGTCTCTCGGAGTTTTAACTAAATTGCAACACACCACTGTCCCACTGAATTTTCTTATTTTTATTGTGATCACAGAGTACACAAAGCTTTCAGCATGCTACCACGCAGAAGAAAGTGTAAGCATTGATCCCTTGGCATGAGAAGTTTGAGTAATTCAAGTTTCATACAAGGGTTTTTCCAGCTCTGTTTGGTAGTACTCTAGAGGTGTGAAGGACTGAATAGAGCTGATTGAAATCAAAATAGTGTAGAAACCTCCTTCTGGTTCTTACACACAGTGAATTCTATCTGAAATTAAATTCCTTAAGCCATAGGTATTAGAATTTAAATCAGACACTTTGATTTTAAAATATCACAGAATCACAGAATATTGAGTTGGAAAAGATCCACAACTCTTAAGTCATATCTTTTGCAAAAAAAACCCTTTCCAAATTAAAACTTCCAGAAAGTGAGATATTGTCATTCACATTTTTCAGCCTACCTTCTTCAACATGCAGTGCAACACTTGAGGAAGCATATGTTGAAATTGCCTTCATTAGCTGGGTATATAAAACAACAGGAATATCTTTATGTAGTGATGCTGCCAATACAATAATCCACTCAACAATGTCAAGATTTTTTGAGGACAGCATAGCTCTGAAAAATGCAATGAGGAGTGACTTAGATAGCATTTGACAACACTTCTAAAATTACTAGAGGAGTAAACACTACCAACAGACTCTGAGGTTGTACACATAGTGCCCAGAAAAGAGCTGTACTTCATTTCTTCCACATGTACAAGGTTAAAGAGTGGTGTGTTGTGATTGGAGGTACTTCAGAAAATTATTAAAGAAAGGGTAATGAAGGTCTAAGTGCAAGTAGGCATGTAAAGGAGTAAATTCTTACACTTTCCTATTAGAATTAAAACTTGTGAGACTTCAGAGTCAACGGTGAAGCAAGATTCTCTTTCTATCCTAGCTTCTGCCCTCCCACTGCTCTTGAGGTCACAGGAGCCACTAATTAAATTCTTTCTTTATTTTTCTCTTAAACCTCAGAGTTTATTGCACTGTCACGCTCTTGTCAGCAACTTCCATTCCAAATCTGCCCCTGCTCAGAAACTCTCAGCAGTTCCAAACACCCCTGCAACATACATACTGAGACAGGGCAAACCTGAGCCGGAAACAAGTATTTTACACCTTACAGTGACTTTTCAAGGCCTTGAAGCAACATCCCTCCATCACAACGAAGCTCTACAAGATATAGCGCTGCCATCCAGTTACTTTTCATAGATATAAAAATTACTCAAATGGAAAAAATCAAGCCTCTTCATTTTCAAGACTGAAATTCATATGTCTTGATTACCAGTTTTCCATAGGTGTAAAAAAAGTCACACAACCTCATTAGACAGAGGGTGACCTCCTTTCATGTCCATTTCAAGACATTTTGATTTGAGTACTGGACTTCATAGGACACAACTGAAAATTGTTCTTGTGATGTTTCAGTTAGTTAACTATAGTTTCTGACCTTCTGTGTTCAAAGGCCTACAGGATACCTTCTTTCATTTAATTCCTGAATGAGCATAAACATCCAGGAATAAGTGATTTGCCTTCAGTTTACCTCCCACAGCTCATGATATCCCAGCATATAGAGTTTTACTTAATCTAACACATTCTTTACGGATACCTGGGTGTGAAATACTGTACTGGAGGGCAGTGGAATGCTGAGAAACTGTTGTCTTATATTCTTAATCAGCCATTTACTTTTAAAAGTTAATATGGGTGGAACTATGTTATGGGAGGGGGAAAGAAAGAGAGTTTAACATCTGTATAATGAGCAACAGAGCTTACTGGTGTCTCCTCTTGCAAATCTGAAGTAAAGATTGTTTCTGTGTATTACATAGAGCTGAGACTCAGAGTATGCATCAAATAGGGTATCAATGCTGTGATGTAATATGAGCTGTCATGTGAGATGCCTCATCTCATGCTGCACAATGGGAGTGCTGGAGTAAAGTGCTGGGAGAGAAAAGGGGGAAAGCCAGAGAAATGGGAGAAATTTGGAAAGAAATACAATTCCAGGAACTAAAGTATTCTGATACTGGTGTAAGATTCAAGTCAAATTATATATAAATTCCCTACTACTCATTAGTTACAATCACAAAGCATCCTCTACCATTCTTTACAGAATATTGTGTGGATAGGCTCCTGGTTCATGAGTGCAGAGGTCTGCCTGCCTTGACACACACTGCTCCTGACCCTGCTTTGCCTTGTAGAATGCATCCAGCACTCTCCTTGAGGCAGTTACTGAGCTGAAAATGCAGAATCTCTGAAGTCATACTCAAATGCCAAAGATGTCATCTTCTTAGATAATGTGGGGACAGCTGACAATCATCACAGGCTCAGGATCTGAAGGTTACATGCTTAGTGTGTTGCCCTGTGTTCATGGTCCACAGATACTTCTCAGACATTTTAAAATTTCCTTTTCTTACTACCAGTTTGTATGTGTGTTCTGCATGTGGAATGTTTAAAATAGCATGAGAAAATAAGAAAAAAACCCCCAAAGTATTTCAGGTAAATTCAAGGTTGTGTTTTTGGATAATTAGGGATGCCTCT
This sequence comes from Atrichornis clamosus, assembly GCA_013400975.1. Taxonomy (NCBI): domain Eukaryota; kingdom Metazoa; phylum Chordata; class Aves; order Passeriformes; family Menuridae; genus Atrichornis; species Atrichornis clamosus. Next base: position 47,075 of record WBMZ01006100.1, read on the forward strand.
AGCTCAACTTGTGTCATCTTCTTCTGGAGTCTGGTGCGTTCTCTCCTCTGGGCTTGGTATGTTCATGGCGCAGGCAGGACACTGAGGCACCAGTGAAGATTTTTTTCTGAGAACTGATCTATTGCTTGCTAAGTCAATCCATCTCCAGAGGGACACAGCCACCAGTCAGTCTTCTAAAACTCCATGGATTAGCAACAGATTTTTTCTCAGTCATACAATGGAAAGCATTTTTTTCTTCTTGTGAAGGAAGCAACATATTTCTCTGGATTTGGTACTGTCTGCAATGTTTTGGGTATGGTCTTCATCCTCAATAGCTTTGGTAACAACACATACAATATAAGACAACAATCTTGCCTTCAGTTATTTAAGAGAAACCTGATTCCACTCTTGAGACAAAAAACTCTGGCCAAAGGAAGTTCAGTTGGCTTCTTCTTTCTCTGAAAAACAGACCACACAATTGTGGTGGATGAAAGAGTAGCCAAAAAATTAAGAGATCATTTTCAGACAAATATCATTTTTTTCCAAATACAGTATTTTTCCTGAGTCCTTCCACTCTTGTGATATGAACTATTGCATATGCTTCATGAAATTACCATCTACTGCTCAGTTGTTTATTTTTGTAATCACTGGATTTCATTTGTTTGCCTTCTGACCCTGTTTTGATTATGGAGAGTTTTAATGATCAAGGAATCTGTAGATTAAAATCTGTTTATTGCAATATGCTTTCCATATAATATTGAAGGAATTTCACTGGCATTATTGACATGCTCATTTATCCCTACAATCAGGCAAGTACTGAAGTTGCTAGAAAGGGATTTTGATTCCTCTGCTTCCTTTCCTTCTGATAGGGGTTTTGGTATTTTACTTTTTATTTTTGTTATAATTAGATAATTTTGTTAAATTAATTTAAATCTTGAAACCCTATTGTGGTTCCTTTTAGATTTTTAAAAATCTACCCACTTTATAGCTCAGTCAGGTTTGTTGACCCTTGTAGCTGCTTTCTCTTAAACAATCTGTTGAATTTTACAATGCTCATCTGAGAAAAATGTTAGACTTGAAGTGCCACCAACTGTATTTCATTTCTGAAACACCCTGATATTCTAAATCACTCAGTAATTTGAAAGTCAATGGAATGAAGTTCAGAAGAAATAGGGGAACTAGATTTACTGTTAATTTGATATTTGGAAGTGACATTTCACTCTGCATGTGAATGCTGAAAAAGCTGCCAAAACCAGACTTTGCTAAAATATCATAATTACTGATTCCTCTACTCTGAAATACAACATTGTTTGAAGAAAACAATATATTCTTCAGTTCCTTCACCCCACCATCTATTGTTTTATGCCAGTTATTTATAAAAGGAAATGACTGACTTTTTAAAATTGAATGGTTGTGTCAGTATTTGATTAACTTCTTCTCCCTCTGCATTATCAGTCTTGATTTAAACAGCGGGTCATTGTGTTCTGATTATCTCAGAACACAGTCAGCTTTTAACCAGTCAGCTCCTTTTGGTTTTGCCTTTTCTCTACCAAAATGGACCTCATTTTTTTTTGCCCTGTAATGCTCTCTATGTTATGTCACTGGGCTCTAAAATGGATGCTTGTCCTGTTTGTCATGCTGAGAGGAGCCATGGACCAGTTGGTGTCTGAGGCACGGCTGGGTGCAGATGCCCATGGCCAGACAGAGTGTCTTGGCTAGGAGTCCAACGGGTCACTCCCCTCATAAAGAGCCTTGGTGCTCACTGATCATAGTGCTGTGTGAAATGGGGCCCTGCTCAAGATGAAAATTGATACCAATTGACTTCTGCAAGAGTTCAATAAAGATAGAAGACATTCTCTTTTTCCAGATATTGTAAAAAATAACAATGAGAGAAATGTAGATAATGCAAAATGTCAGGCAGCCTACCAAGAGGCATGATGTAGCTAATCCTTGGTGATTGTGCTGCTGGATGGAGAGTGCTGTGCTATGTCATGGGACATGGCTGAGTGAATTCAATTTTACTGGTACATGTACAAGACTTTTTCAGATGAGGCTGACGACCCTCTCCCCTGTATCTCAATTGCAGTTCTTCTTTCTCAGAAGATTTCTTCTGAATAGCAGGTGTCCAAGGATCCGATTGCTGCTGATCAGTGCTATCTGCCAGGGTAGGAATATCATGCTGATACCCACAGCAGGGCTCAGAACGTGCCCTTCCAGCCCTGTGTACCAGAGCTGCCTTTTGCAGCAGTTCTGGCTATCGTGGTCTCTCCAAAACTAGACAAGGCATTGACTCAGCCAATTGGATTATTCAAAAGCTGTTTTACATTGAGGATCTTCATAGTTTTGTCACATGACTGTTTCTGTGTTCAACTGCAAAACTGTGCTTGAAAACTGAAGGATCCCAAGCTTTGTGTTCTTAGTGAAGGACTTGATATGGCACGGTTTTTAACAGCAAAGCACTGTTCTTGCTTGGCTCTAAATCTTGATGCTGCACTTCCTCAAGCAACTCTCTGACACCCTGAAGCTTGGGAGGAAGGACAATGGCCCTCAGACACCTGGTTGCAGTTTTTAGTGGTGGTCACTGCACAGAGCTGTCCACTGTCCACTGTGGACGCACCTGTTGTGAGGGCACTATGCCGGTAGTATGTTTAGGTACCAGTAATCTGTTTAATGTTTGGTGTGGGGCTGATTCAGAACTGCACCCCCTTTAACAATATCTGTTTTTCTGACTGCTTGACAAGGTTTTTCATCCATACATTTCTTCCCAGAATTCACTGTTATGGGAAACCTGTCTATCCACTGCTAGTCAGGGCAAGCATGTTAATGACAGCCTGTGTGTACTGAAAACTGTCTGTATGTTGGGCTTTCAAAATTTCTCTTCCAAGTGTATTACTTTCATTATAGAGCATTTAGATTAGTCTTAGTTTGTTTAATTTCTTTGTAGCAGACCTAGTTATTTCCAAAGCTGCTTGGAGCCTTTTATCATATTTTACTTTTTTACCTCATCTGTTTAGGTTTAAGCACTCTGGATAGGATAAAAAAATTGTTTTATTTTCCTGTAAAACACCTTGGATACTGAATACAACCCATATGGCAGTTTGAGGAAACAGCATCTCCCAAAGAGGGTGTTGAATGTACACAAATATGTTCTTGTTTTTTACTAGGGGCACCTGCCAAAACCCTGCTGACACATCAAGTGTAAAAAAATATTTGGCATCAGTCATCTCCTCCAAAAGTTCCTTGTAGATATTGGAAAATATTCTCTTTTATGTATTTATTTAATTCTGCATGATATTTCCTGGTCCTCATGGCCACATCTATATGGAAAATAAACATGCCATGGCATGTTCTGCAGTACTGAGGCCAACTAGTCCATCCCAGTAAATTTGCTGTCCCTCAAAACAGTGACAAGTTAGTAGGGATGGGCCTTGGAATGTTTTAGTCTACTTATAGAAACATAACTTGAAAGGACTAAATCAGAAATAAGATTGGAAACTATCTAGCTGCCTTATAGCAAGAGGGAGGTGGCAGGAGCAAGAAGTGGGAAGAGAAAGAGTTTCAGAAACATGTTCAGGTCAGTGTCATCCTCTCCTCCCTGAGAGTGGAGGTAATCTGGGGCATCCTACACCACCCTGAGCATGCTTCAGGTGCATGCTCGGAGCTGAGTGAACATTCATCTCTGCTCTTCACCGTGTTGGTCTGCAGTGACCCAGAGCAGAGCACAGAGACCTGTGGAGGATGGCAGGCATCCTGAAGTAGAAGTTGGTGTCAGAAAGAAAATATTTTCTGTTCAGAAAATGGTCATTTCTGTCTTTGCCTGTGCCATGTGGCTATGGACTAGCTGGGTCTGCACCACTGCCTGTTCAATAATGTTCAATAGGCTGGGCTGAGTCCTCACAGTTTTGGGGAAGAGGAGGAAGGAAATATGACCAAAGAGGCTGTTGCAAGGACCTTGCACATTAGCTGCCAAAGGAGGCAGCATTTGCAGAGCATCTGCAGGTCACCCAGACTCATCCCTGAATGGATGGATGCTGGGCAAAATTTGATTACCTGTCTGGGATTGACAGTGCTGGAGCAAGTGCAGAATGAAGGTCAGGGAAGTGTTTCTGAGGGTGCCTGCCATGGCAGTGCCTTGTGTGACCCACAAGGATGCTGTGTGGGGTGGTCACCGCTGACCACAGCACTACCTGGGACTTTGGAGTGTCTGGTGACCTCAGAGAGGCCTGAGTGCTCCTGACTCTGCCTGCTGTTCCCAGAGAGCTTCCCTGATGAAACCCAGGGAGTCACCAAAGAGTCAGGCACTGGTAGCATCGGGTCTAAGTAGTGACAATGCAGGGACAATATAGGACATAGACAATCTGGACAATGAGCCTATTCAGCTTCACATTAGTCCTTCTATTTATTTATAGCTATGGGAACTTCCTTAGGATCTGTCTTATGAGGCTTTTTCATCCTTTTTTTATGACATTTTTTCCTAGAAGCTTTCCTTGATTTCCTAAATATTTTGTCCCTGGTCTCTTGGTGATACCAAGAATTTGGCATATTTTTATGCCAATGAAAGTTTCAGCAAAACATAACATGTTGCATTTAAAGTTGATAAATTATTTTAATTGAAAAAAGTCAAGATTTCTATTAATGACTCTGAGTGCAACATTTTGCTGTTTTGTTTTGCTTTATTTTATTTCAAAATGTATTCAAAACTAAAGTGCAATCAAAACAATTCATGTTAAAACCACACTTGTTTTCAAGCAGAAGGTTTGATCTGAAACAATTTTTAAAAACGTAACCTTGAAAACTTTATGCAAGACTGACTAGAAAGTAAATAGGCACTGATTTAAGCTTTAACTTGTTTCATTTTGTTTCTCTTTTGTACCTCTTCTTGTTTAAGTGCCTCTATACAGATATATACATACAGACATGTATTGTTGGCAATAACCACATAATATAAAACTACACATGACTGAGTTATAGCTGTTATTTTAAACTGGCTATTTTTGGCAGTAATCATTTAAGAGTTAATAGTAGCTGTCATATCTAGCTATGTAATTGTTTGATATAGCCTCAAATACGATATTCTGCACTTACATCCAAGTGGCTGAAAGAACTGTAGTCCATGAGGGAGCATGCACCAAGCCTGTGGCATACAAGCACTTGAATCCTTACCTAAGACAAAGACCTTGAAGTCCTCTTTGTCCTCAAGCTTAGATTTTCCAGTATCTAAAAATGTTGCGGTGTCAGATATCAGCACTCTCTGAGTGGAGAGGAGGGAAAGGCTCTTCCTAAGAGCACTGCACCAGTCCCAAATTGGGGATAAGAACTACCTTGAGCCAAGCACAGAAGTATCCCTGAACCGTGGCCCCACTCAAGGCTGCCCACGTGCTTTGCAGAAGCTGAGTCCTGTCCCAGGAGCAGGTTCCTGAGGGACACATATGGTTCCCCAGGACAGACTTCCCACTGCAGAGTTGTTTAAGGTGGCGTATGCTGTGCTAGCCCTGGAGCAGCATCTCTGAGCGACCTGATGGTAACAGGCCAAGGATGCATTACCCAGTGTGTCAGCGTCAGGGCTTCCACACCTGAGCCTCACTTCAGCACAGGATAATGAGATGTCCTGTCCCTTGCTCCTTTCCTTATGTCAGCTTCTGTTTCCCAAGCATGCTATTCATGAGAAGACATAATCTTTTTCTGAACAATATTTGTAGCAATTTCAGCCTGGATGGGTCAATGCACGGAGACCAAAGAATTTGCATTGAAATTCATATTGGGTTTAACCTAGCAAATTACAGATAATACTGAGCATAATACTGAGTGTAATACTGAGCAACTATCAGTGCTGTCAGCTCTCCCTGACCTAGGGTAACATGAGGCAGGAATTTAATCTTCCTCTGCATGTATGAGTTCCTCTTCAGTCCTGTTACCTCCATCACTGGGTTGGCAATAGACTGCTAAACTGCTGCATGGTCTTCGAGTCTCCATCTGGGTGTCTTGTGTAGCTGACAGCATTCACATCCTCTCCATAATCCCCAGCAACACACTCAGCTCTTTTGCTTTCCTAGGCCCTAGTTGCTTTCAGGATTTAGTGTTCTCTTTGATTCTGGCCTCAGGATTGGAAAAGTGCATGCTGCCAACCTGCTTGGAGCCTACTGCGTATTTTACAATTAATAGCATCCCTATGTTTCCTAAAGACCACTTGGTATTTTCAGCTTGAACTTATCTTTGCCATTGTTTCATTTCCTCTTTGTTTCTCCTAACAGCCTGTTTTGATTTAACTCTATGTGGTCAGTCATGACATAGATTAAACGAACTGTGTATAACATTTGAAAAACGCATGAATAATTTTCTTTATGTGGTTGCAGTTTGCACACTAATACTAGCTTTGCTTGTTACTCTTGTTGAAATGCCATCAGACCTGCACCTGCAGCCTGGTTCTAGCTGGAAACCTGTGTATTTGCACCTCGAAGTGCCTGGCAGCAATCAAAACACTGAGTTAGTCTGTTCTTGGGCTGGTGGCTTCCTTCTAGTGCTTTTTCTTGAAGGAAAATTGGCTTTGGTCTAAACATTTTCTGGGAACATATCCCTTTTGCAGAGTCTTTTACTGAAGTTTATTTTTCCCAGTTTTCACCACCATTACTACTCATTTTCAAGCCAATATTAATCACCCCAATGAAAAATATCAACCTCTTGAAAGCATACCCCCTTAGGTGTCTTCTTTATGAGCTACAAAAGTCTGCATGAGGTTGCCCAAACATATGTTTGTGTGTTTAACATCTCTCAAAACCTGGCAGATGTTACCTGCTCTACCATGTTACAGTGCAGGGTTTTCAGGTGTAATTCCTATGTCTAGAAAACTTTCCCCTGCACAAAATGTGAGTTTGAAGCAGGCTGATCCTTTGCCACAGGATCTAGTGCTAATCTGTTAGCCCATATCCATAAAGCTGACCAAATTGCTGAGCCCTTTCTTAAAGAGGTATTTATTCTGTTTTGTTAGTGAAGAATAATAAATAGATTTTGGATTCCCACCAGCCGTTTGAGTGAATGGCAGGAGACGATGAGTAATACTGGAGACAGAAGTTCTTAGAAAGAGAAGTCCTCTTTAGCTTCAATATTATTTTGGTTGCTTATCACTTCTTGATGTACAAAAATTAACTTCCAAGCTATGATGCTAATAAAGGGCTGCATTTTTTTGTGCCTCTACCTCCCCTGGATTTTCCTGAGCTTCCACCAGGGATTAATTTGGCCCAAAGCATCCACTCACAACTTCTACAATTGCGGGGGTAGGCAGGATTTCTGGCATATGCTTTGCTGAGTCATTACAAATTCAGTCTCTGGGATACAGCTGTGCTGGGGCTGCTGCTCTCTCTCACAGACACTTCATGTAGCCTCATCTGAGGCTGCTAACACTGTTCACCTTCTTGTTGTGTTTCCACCTTGCCTTCCCTCATGTATTGGGTTTGCATGGCCTGGTTTTGGTAGCAGGGGTGCTACAGGGGTGGCTTCTGCGAGAAGCTGCTGGAAGCTTCCACCACCATGTTCAGCAGAGCCAATCCCTGGCTGGCTGCAAAGATGGACATGCTGCTGGCCAAGGCTGGGCCAGTTAGAAGTAGTGGTAACGCCTCTGTGATAACAGCTTTAAGAAGAAAATCAAAACAATAGTGGTGGCACAGTTTTAATTTTCACCAGAGCAGAGCGGGGTGAGCACACGTGAGAGGAACAACTCTGCAGACACCAAGGCCAGTGAAGAAGGAGGGGCTGGAGCTGCTCCAGGCGCCAGAGCTGAGATTCCTCGGCGGCTCGTGGTGAAGGCCATGGTGAAGCAGCTGTGCCCCTGCAGCCCATGGAGGCCACGGGGGTGCAGAGATCCACCTGCAGCCTGTGGAGGAGCCCACGCTGGAGCAGGTAACGTGGAAGGAGGCTGTGATCTGTGGGAGACTCATGGAGCGAGGGGCCCTGCTCCCAGGCTGGAGCAGCCTGCCCTTGGAGGACTGCTCCCCGTGGAAGAGTGACCCACACCAAAGCAGTTTGAGGGGTGCTGCTGCCCGTGGGATGGAGTCATGTTGGAGCAGCTCACAGGGAGCTGCTGCTCGTGAGATGGACTCACATTGGGGAAGTTCCTGGAGAACTGTCTCCTGTGGGAGGGACCCCACAGTGCAGCTGGGGAACGACTCCTCTCCTGAGCAGCGGAAGAAGCCACGGGTAATGAACTGACCAAACCCCCATTCTCTATCTCCCTGAGCCATTGGAGTAGAAGGTACAGCTGGGAGGAGGGAGTGGGGGGGAGAAGGTGTTTTCTAAGGGTTCATTTTACTTTGCAATATCCTGCTCTGTTTCTGTTAGCGTAATAAATTCACTTTCATATCTTTAAGCTTGAGCCTGTTTTGCCTGTGATCTCTCCTGGTCCTTAACTCATGAACCCTTTGTTAAATTTTCTCCCCTTTGTCCAGTTGCAGGGGGAGTGAGTGAGTGGCTTTTGTGGGTACCTGGAATCCGGCCAGGATCAACCCATGACACCTCGTTGGGCCAAACCCGAGTTACTCCTCTGCTTTCCCCCCTGCCCTTCTTTGGCATCAGCAGCATGGACTGTCAGGCTCCTGTGCCCTTGTGCCCTGTGTGCAGGTGGCTGCCAGTGGTCATGCATCCTGCTGTGTCAATGTGCAGCTTGGATTTGGGGAGATTCTGGAGGTTGCGCATTATAAAGCAGATGATGGAGTTTGAAGTAGCACTGGGTGCCTGATTAACACTTCTAGCATCTCAGGTCTTCCTTTAACAGTGCTAATACATGAGGGAGAACAGTGTTATAGTTTCATGTGTCAAATTTATGAGGCACTCCTTTTCTAATATAATTATTTTTTATTTGGTGATCCAGATAAAAGGAAGTTCTGATGGTTGTGACAAGTAATAAGACAGATTTTGAGAAAGTTATTCCCAATCCTGTTAGTTCAATATTTCTTTTAAAAAACACTCAAAGATCCCAATACAAAAATGTTTGCCACTGTTGTAAAACCCAGTAATTCTTCATGAACCCTTCCAAATTCTATCAAACCTATTTGCCATTGGGGAATAAGAAAGGAAACAGACTACAGACACCGATCCTGAATTCAGAACTGGGGATAAAAGGCAATTAGAATGAAACAAGTCCTAAATTTCCTTGGTCTAGGAATTTTGCTCTAGCTAAACCAAAAGTTCTTGCTAATTTTTAAGATTTTGCAAATCTCCAATTTTATCTTCTTTTACTTTTGTAACTTTTCCATCAGTAAGCCACGTTTTTGATGGCAGAAGAGAGACTGAAGTGTTTTCCCCAGATATTCTCAAATGTGTAAATACCTGGGATTTAATTCTGGACAGCCATGATAACACCATATTGACTAAACCATGTCTTATGATCCTCCCCAAGAAGTGGGTTCTAGTCATCTCTCTATATTTCCATGTGAATTAAAGAAAACACAATTTACTCTATTGCTTTTTGCAGTGGTTGTAGAAGAGAAGGAGGTGGCAGTACCTGAAGGTCTCCACTCCTCTCCAGTGCAGCTTTAGAGAAAGGTGGGAGGTTTTCTTCAGCCAAGCCTTGTGTGTCACCCAGTCTCAGTCACTGAGCAGTGGTGTCCTTCATGGAGGCAGGAAACCATTAAACCTTCCATGGAGTCAGTAGGCTTTGCTATAAAGCATCTTCTCCTAGAACCCAGTCTGGGTTTAAAATTCCACACTGGCTGCCACCACCCACTTTGCCTTTTCGCTTGACGGTTATGACCCACAGATGTTTCCTCCTTGCAGCTTATATGACTACAACACCTAAAAGCCAAGCAGTCCCTACTTTGTCACATACTTTGCACAGTACATCTTGCTGTAAGGATCCAGGAGGTTTCTCTGCAATGTGTTTGCCCTACAATAGACTATTTCACTCTCATTTTCCTTCACGTAAGAAAGCAGAAGGTCTATGCAGCCCCAGCACTAATGCCCGTGGCATCACGCAGGAGTCCTGCCCACGCACCATGCCCAGCACGCAGCATCTGGTCACAGAACAGTGCTCTGTGTGGTTCTCATTTCTGCTGCGCACTGGTTCTTTGAGTGCAGCCTGTGCATCCAGAGGAAAACAGAAGATATGTCAGGCTAAGTTAATTTGTGGGCTAGACAAGCTGAACAGTATCTGTGTAACGGTTTTGCACAGAATGTACCGGTGTCTCCAGACTTGGAAAGAGTTCGCCTTTCTGAGTCAGGCAATGGCAGCCAAATTCAGATGTGAATCTGAGTTCTCCAATTCTGGAGGGAGTCTGAGCTGGTGTATTTTACACCTTCTTCCGCCTCCCCTCATCCCAGGAGTGCATTACGCTGACCTAGCTTCCCTCAGATTTAGTTTTCATTTATGTTTGCTGAGATGAACTCAGGCTCACATCCACCAGTCACAGTATAAATCCCCCAGCTTTTTGCACGAATCCTGAACCTGGCCATCCAAAGCTGCATTTAAGGAATTTAAGGAAGTCTTAAGTTAGTTAGTAACCTCCCATCAAAGGGTTGAGAGACAAGTGGTGCAAGAACAGCAGCTAATAGGGGAGCATAAGTTCAAAATAGGTTTTTCCTTTTTTTTTGCCTTCTCACTTATTTACTCCTAACCATTGGTGAGTGAATAAATAATTATTAACTGGCCTTTCTGATGTGTTTTTGGGACCACCATCCTGTGCTGACCCCAGGTGATCCTGATGTGCAGAGGAGAGTTCAGAGTGTGATTTCCTCCCACTCTGGAGCCAAGATGGCCAGGGGTTACATACACATGGGCCCATAACTTAACCAAATATTAAACATTTTTATGTGCCACACTAATGTAGGTATGTCAACATGTATCTCGTTATCAATGATGTAATTATTGACACTTTTCTCATTATTGATAGTATCAATAAATTTATCCTAACTTTCATTATCAACATATGTGCTTTGATATCCTGAAGACAGCTATTTATCACTTCAGAAGAAAAGAGGGATCTATTGAAGAGCACATTAACAGCTAAAACCTTAGCATATCTCATCAAGAATATATCTCAGTTCATACCCAAGACTAAACTTTGAGGTACCTTCTATATTTTGATTTAAATCACCTAATGACTATTCTCATACACTCTGAGTCATATCTGCTTTGTCTTTGCAGTTGACAAAGTGCTCAGGGAGACTAAGAATTGTATATATATCTTGTGGGGGGAACAAGTTGTTTGCTGGAAATAGCTTTCCCATCTACACCATTTTTGATTGGCTTTGGTGGTACCCTACACTGTGCTCACCTGTGGTTTTCTCACTCTCCGGATGAGTAACATGCTTCAGTTTTCTAAGTTGCTAAGCTGGTACTTTTCAGCAGCACTAATTTCACATTGAAAAGTAAAGGAAATTAAGCCATTATATTTTAGCTAAGGAGATGGGCCATGAATGAAAATAGCATAGCCATAATCCTTTTTCATGACAAAAGAACACTTTTCACAGGTTATGCATGACAGAAGTATCATTCTTCATTAGGCACTACTGTCAGGGAGCCATAATAAAGATTTTGTAAAGATTGTGATTTATTTACATTAATTGAAAAAACTTCTCCTTCCAAACATGAATTAAAGTTGAGATTGTACGTGCTTGAATTTGGACCAGTTTCTCTTATATCATCTTCTTCCATTGCTTGCCAAAGTGAAAGAGACAGAAGGCCCCAAGAAGAAAACATCTCTCAACATCAGCCAAATTAAGGATCACATGCTTTGAAATGAAGGAAAGGTGATCTCTCAGTGTAGTTTATTCCATCAACAATTTCCAGCATTGTCAGGACATCTGTAAGTAGTGTAATCTCAATTTCCTCTTCCTCAGCACTTTATAAAATCAAGCATGTGTTAGGAGAGGAGTAGAGATAACTGATCATGTTTAGGTATGATTACACTACTGCTCTGGCTTAACAATTGCATTAGAACAGGGATCTGGAAATGGCAAAGACAATGAATTCTCTCTTTTTTTCCTTGTTTTGCTGTCTCCCACAAAGATCAAGGAAAAATACACTTTCTCTTAGTAAAAAGCAGGCTTGCTTTGCTGACTTGAATAAAAAATAATGGTGAAATTCATAATTCAGGTATTCCTTTTAAACTTCAGATTCTTTTTTGCTCCTTCTCCCTGCATTTTTCTCTCTTTTAGTTATATAAAGATTAAGCTGTTAATATTGTGTCCATGTAAGAGACACTTCCTAGTGCCATTTGTCCAAAGTAGGCTTTTCAAACTTGAGTACAGAGTTGCTTACCTTCCTGTTCACAGACCTAAACCTTTCCCAGTCTAAGAAGTTTTACTGCTCCTGAGGATGGATCTCACAAGTGAAACTCAGCCTGGTGGGCAGAAGAGATCATCACCTCCTGCTTGCTTTCTCTTTCAACTGCCTACTCATCAGCCTCTTCCTACAGATACTGCTGCTCCACTGGATTTGCTGTTGGAGATGCTTTGGTATGTTTTCTAACCTGTGCCAGTCCAAATCAGCCAGATTATCTAAACACTTGAGCGAGTAGTGTTTGCTAACCTGAATGAACCAGATGAGACAGTGTTCTTGTGAGTAAATCAGCTGGCAGACTTAAGAGGGACATGGGAGTATAGAAGGAAAAGTTTTTACACTCCATAACAGATTCTACTATAGTTTTTATTGATGTTCTTCTTTTTTCACAAATGACAACTAAGAAAAACACACTGAAACAAGTGGTGGTTGGGTAGCTTCTGCAGAAGCAGACAGGAAAATGGGCAATTGTAGTCTACAGGCAAGAGATCATTTACACCCAAAACTGCCAAAGGCAAGACCTGAGCAAGTTAATCTATTTTATGTTGTGTTCTGGCTCCATCTGGTTAGCAGAGTAGCGTTCTTCAAAGCCCATTCTCTGTTATTCTGGTAGCTAAATGCTTTCACTACGTAAGTGGACTGTATTTCCCCACACACACTGATGTTGGAAAACAATTTCTGGGCCCTGAGAAGACCCCCTAACCAGAAATCAACAGATAAACAAGCACAGATGAGACAAGTTGCTTACTGACATGAGTGTCTATATAGTCACTGCTAACCTGAGCCAAATTCACATCAATGGCCAAGTGCATCATAGGTGATTTTGCCATATGCATGTTCAAGGTTTCTCTGTTTCCATTTTCTGCTCACTGCAAAAGTGAACAAACCTATGAAAATATAAAAACAAGGTTTGGATGCTGTTCAAGAGTGTTTTTCATTCTCCCACATCACTTTTTCCCTTCACAAGAGTGTGGTGTGTCAGCTTCACACAGCAAATTGTATGCAGATGATAGGAGATGGAGTTTAGTAGCTGCAGCTCTGGATGCCAGGTTCTTCCCTTGCAAGAGAGCTTAATGAGTTGTTAGAGGGCAAGAGAAGCCAAAGAGCCCCAGTTGAGCCTGGGATTTCTGCCAATAGTTAGTTGAAGGCTGCCCAATCTGTCCAGACTTCATGAGCAACTTCATGAGGTCGGGGTGAGACTCCAGAGATTTTGAAGCCCAACGTGAACTGCTGGATCCTCGTGGGTTTTTTTGTGGATGATTGTTCATTGTGACTCTGAACACAGGCTCAAATATTCATCAAGAAACGGGTCAGAGCCACTGGCATATCCCTGAGCTGTGTATTTTTGTAGGTTCTCTAATGTTTTGTGTCTCTGCCAGCTTCCTACAGTAGAAAGAATGATGCATCAGACATTTGAGCATCACTCATGTTTTTGAGTAAGTGCTCTGCCCTGGTCTGTTATCAAGCAGGCTGTTGTCTGGTGGCCCTTTGTACAAGTTTAAATGAATACTGGTCTAACATGTGCCATAGTGCCATCATTTTAAATAATGTGCACTGTATTCAAGGGGCATGCCAGAATTCAAGGAAGTTACTTCTCAATCTTTTGCCAAGTGGGAAATTCATTGCTTTAAGTTGTTTTCTCAGTCACTAGATGGTGTCTCTTCTGCTGTGAGACAGTCCTCCTGTGAGCAGGTAAGGCAGCTGTAACTTTGTCCTGCACTTGTCAGCTCCAGCAACAGTAGTCTGCTGACCAGAAACATTTGTCTAAGAGGAGTGGTCAATTCAGGAGCATAGATAGTTTTATCTGATCGATATTTTAAACCACTAAAAGGCAGAAAATGACCTGTACAAAAATAGCTCAGTCAAAAACAGTCTATGAAAAGCTGTCTAAATTGCTTTTTGTCAAACACGTTATGTAAGATGAGCAAAGAGATCAAATTGGTAGACTTCACTAACAGCATTTCCCAGCTTTCAATTGGTGCATCTTTGCTCTAACTCACAGGAGAAATATGTGGAATGTGCACATATCCTTATCCTCTGTGGTAAAGCTGATTCCTGTTTGGAGGCCTTCTTGCACAAACTGGGAATAGTCAGACTGAAAGGTTTCCAAGTGTGACACACTCCAGGTTTTTCTTGTGGTGTGTCACTCTCTTTTCTTCCTTTTTGGTTGTATTGTCTTCTTTTTCTAATGCTTTAACTAAAAAGAAGAAAATAAAAAGGAATTTTGTAATTTTGATAATGTCAGAACAGAATGTTTCACATTTTCAAAATTCCACTTTCCTCCCCCACATTGTTTAGCTGAAACAATTTACTGAATTCATTCCAAACTTCCAAACAGCTTCAGACGTTCTTCTTTTTTTGGAGAGTAAACTATTTGTCTAAAAATTTTTGTCCAGATCTAAAATTTCTCTCAATGTTCTCATAAATGAGATTTAAAACAGAACAGTTACCACTGCCATACTTTAGGGGGGAAAAAACTATCCACCTGTGGTTGTAAGCATCGTGGATTAGGGACCCAGAAAGCTTCATTGTAAAAGATGATACCTCAGTCAAAAGTAACATAAATAACTACAGGCTCCCTATTTATATACTCTTGAATTTTCACAGACTTTTCACATCCTCCTAAGTTATGGCATTGCATTTCTTCTGAATATGTGCCATTTTCCATCTCAGAGGAGACTTCCTGAATTTTTGGTATACATTCTGTCTCTAGTTTGAGCAATACATAATTAAATAATGGTTTTCAGGTGGTTTGGGATCCATGGGTAAAAGGCAACAGAGAAATTCAAGTTGTTGTTTTCAGGAAGTTCATTACTTTGTGTTCATGATATACTAACTCTGTAGACTTGACTTGCATAAGTAATTGCACTTTTTGTAACATCTCTAACTAATCACAGTTGCAGTATGACAGATCCAAATTGGACAGATGTTTCTCAAAAATAAAATATCCAAAGGCAATAGGGTTGAAGTTGCCAGTGAAAAAAATGAAGACATCTGTACTCTTAAACTAAATTTGAGGATTTTTTATTCCTTCTCCTACGTTTCTGTAATTTTTAGGTCATGTTAGAATCAGTGTGCGTTAGTTATTTGTGAAGTCCATTGTCTACTGATGTCAAAAACTGAAAATGAAATCTATTTAGTTTGGTATCACTCTGTGAGCTTCACTGTATTTTTCAAATATTCATTTCTTCTTGGGGTAACATTCTCTCATGGGCTGTTAAGCCAGCAAATGCATGTTTCATGCGCTTTCATGCGTCTATCAACTGAAATCTCAATTCCTGCCCATCCCTTTTTCTCTTTCTTTTATTACACTGGTGTTCATATTAAGAAGATTGATTTGCAATTGCCATGCTAACCCAGTCTCTGTATCTTAGGCAAATTTTATAATACAATATTTCTGCATCAAATTGCTTATTAGTTTATGGTTAGTGACAGCGTTTTTCTGAGTAACAGATCTGATGCAATCTTAACAGTAGTGTTATGATAATTTTTGACATGATAAAAAGGTGCAGGCAGGAGCCATATTGCCTAACAGGATCAGGTTGTCTTCTACTTTCCTGTGTCCCAGTCTGCAATCAGGCTGATATACTGAAAAATTCAGTTGGTAAGTGTGATATGAAAGCCTAAATAGAATGAGACTGGAGTGTGAGAGAAACAAAAACAGAGTATTTGTCCCACTCTATATGCTTTATTTTGGAAAGTTTCACTAAAATCAGAATTACAGGCTGTCACCCCTAAAGAAAAGATCCCTATCTTGCAGGACAGGAAAGACAGCCAAGGGGACAGTTCTACAGCAATATAAAATGTAAATCCCATATGATAGATGTATGTTTTCCTCTGTCTCAGCTTTTCAGTCCCGAAAGCACATCTGGTTTTTTTGTAACCATTCTAGAAAGGCTAAGTTGAAGCCTATGTCCAGATTTCCCAATAAGCTGGAAAATGAATGGACCATTTTTCAGTGGAAGTCTAGCTGACAGCTTTTTGACTGTCATTTTGTGAAACAACAGTCATTTTGTTTTCACGTGAACATGATGCAATTTGCTTTTGCAAAATCTGCCTTTCAGTTGTGCTAAGTCTCTGATTTAGACACATGTGGAAGGAGGAGCAGGTGCTCCAGGAGCCATTGGTTCCTTGCATTATCAAAGCATCTAAACTGTTGACTGTCTGAACTGTTGGAATTGAGCTACAACTTACCTTAACAATCCTTTTAAAAATTAATTTAATTAATATGTCTCACAGTATAAATAGACATGTCTATATACATAGGTATTAATACAGTTTGTTAAAAGCAGAACTGAGTATGTTTTCCTTCTTAAAGCTTCAGAAAAATTATCCATGTTTCCAAATACATCATGGGCTTTCAAACTATAGTACTAAGATAAATAGTGATAATTCTACACTAAGATTTTAGTTATCATGAATTTTTTAAATGATGATTTCCTATTACTATCCCTATTTAACAAATCTTTAGGGGCTGTCTATCAAATTATTAGGAGTTATTTGATATCTTTGAGAACGGAAGCAATTCAAGGATTCTGCCTTCAAAAAACCCTTATGGGATTGGACACCTTAATTAGTCCTATTTTATTTAATGAAGATTTAAATATTCATTTTTAATTTGAATATTATAACTGGGATATATTTAAAACCTTACTTGGATAATTTTGCATACTATATTATCAAATTAATGTTATAAGTAAATGAGGATTTATAAAGATAATGCTAATTCATTCATGTCTACCTTTTGAATGATGGTCTAATGTTTCATGAACTCTTATTTGTAATTAATCTAGCATAAATATGGGAAATAAGAAAACACCTTAGAGCAATTATTGACCTTTTCATCAGCTACAAAAATAACCTGAGGTAATTAAATTGCATCTAATAGGTGCCATCCCACAGTGAAGACCCCATAGGTAATGGCCTTGTTGGTGGAATATAGTTGGGCCTTGCAACAGTCACTGTAAAAGGGCCCAAACTGAATTGAGTCCTGCTTCTTCTACCAAAAGGGAGGGGCATGAATCGGCATTTTCCTTTTTGTGTCCCCAAGTGAATTACTTAAAGTAATTTCATTCCCTCAAATAAGAAAGGTGACTCTTTAATCTGCATTGTCTCCATGCATTGTATTCTTCCTGTGTAGGATAACATCCTTAAATACACTGAACTTTAGTTATATTTATGAGTGAAAGGAGCCTTCAGCAGTTGAAAGGATAGTAAATGCTTCTAATTTCATAGTCTGTTTTCCTAAGATGTGTAATCTGAGACACATAAAGAAAGTTGGAAACAGAAGTGGAGAAGACATTAAAAAAAAAAAAAGAAAAAAACCCCGAACAAAATGACTAATATAGATTCATATAATTCTGTATCCAGATCATATACATATATGCACACAAACATAGATATATATATATATACATATGTTTGTATCTATGTATATGCATACACACATATTTGTAACCTTTTTCTACTAAAATGATTTAGCTTCAGTACCCAGGCACCGGTGAGAGCTCTGTCTGTAACTAAAGGTAAGACTACAGCCACTTACAACTTTCTCCAGAGCTTAACAGGTGGGAGTGATTCAGGCTTAGGATTCCAGTTTAATGGCACACTGTGCACAGAGACCATTTGTTAGATTTAGAACTAATGTTCAACTCCCCAGATAGTCAGAATCCTGCTCTGAAATTGTGGCTCAAGGTGCATTTGAACCACCTCATCATAAAAAAGCTGACATAGTATCCAGCAAAGAACTATTTTCAGGTAATAGCAACACTATGTACCAAACATATTCTCAGCTACACTACAGTTCTTTATTTGTTTCCCATGACACATTGTGTTGTTATTGCTCAAGGCTTTCTGAAGAGTTAAATGGTAGTATGTTTACTTGAGACTGATAGAAAGGCTCTTTCAGAGCTCAAAAAGCATTTTTGTATTTCCAAAGAAGCTTTCAAAATATGATGGCCAGAATATTTGAAATATGTGTCCCTGTGGTGATGTCATCCTCAAGGGAAACATAGTTCTGATACAAAGTATTCCCATTAGGAATCTTGGAGGTCTTACATCTGTATTCTTAACCTCAAGAGGTTATCAAATGATAATAGTTAATTGTAAAGTGGGATGTCATTTAATGGACTGTTGGCAGGCATTTTGACCGGTAGTTATAGGTCATTACACAAATATTTGTAGAGGAAGTGAAGGCTTCATTTGGCCTGACAACCAGCCATCTTAGACAACTATTCATGAAATGAATAATTTTCAGATTCAGGCAGAACCAGAGCCTTTCTGGTCACTTTGGAGAGCACAGACATGCATGCACACCAGAGGTGCAGAAAAGCCCAGTGGCTGTGGCAGATCTGTGGGACTGAAGCCTAACATGTTATTCCTAAGCTAGGAATGACCGCTCAGCTGCTGAGCCCTGGATACACTACGTTGTCACCTTGACAATCAGACTCACCATCTTTAGGAATATTGACTGTCCTGTGCAAGGACTTGGGAAATAGCAGTCTGCAGAAGGAACCCTGCAAGTGGGGAAGCCCAGCCAAGAGAGCATCTTGCAGCTATTCACCTTGAAAAGGCTAAAGAGGAGGACACGCGGGGGCACCTCCTTCCTCTCTCAGCTGAGAAAACTGGATGCTGCCAGGGCAGCTTTGGTCCCCTTGGGCAGGGACCTTCTTGTTTCTCACAGTGGTGTCAGTGACAGGATCTTCTGTTCCAGGGAGGCAGTGTCCCCTCCTGTGTTGCTGCCCTGGCACCGAGATGCTGTGGTACCTGCCTAAGGAGGCAGCTGGTCATAAAGCTCTGGAGAAGAGTGTTTTAAGTGTTGACTTGCATGAGGAGTAGTTTCTGATGGCTGACCCACTCCTGCTCCTTCAGCCTGCGGTGAGGAGCACTCCGTCTCAGCACGTGTTATTCTCCTGGCACTGTTAGCAGAGAGGCAGTGACAGAAGCTATAACTGAGTTGACCACCAGCAGGGTTCAGGCATGGAAGGTCCCTTGAGAAAGTTAATCCAAATTAACCAGAGATGCAGAGGGGATTTACCAGCTGTAATAAAGCATTCATCCTCAGATTTAGCTTAACTGCATTATGAGTGGAATTAATCTATGCTGAAATCAGGTCACTTTAATTCTGAATAATAAAATGCCCACAAGAGTTTGATGGGGTGTAACTAATCCATTTAAAGCTCATTCAGAGATTCCAGGTTTGTCCCCCTGCAGACAAGGCAGTGTGGTATTTCACAGTGTTCCTTCAGCTCCAGGGCTGACTGCAGGGACTGGGTTCCTGCCCCAGTACACTTCCTGCTTCCCCCTTCAGCTTAGTGCAGATGGAGGAACTGCGAGTTTGGAGCTGAAGCTGGCCCTAAACGCTGTTTTGTGATGAAGCAGACAGGAGTGTTCAGGCCTGCCAGTGGCACTGTCCTCACGGCATGCAAAGCCCCACATGAGCAACACAATACAGCTGTGCTGGAGGAATGTGAGCCCACTCTGTGCTGTGTGCAGGCTGCGGGCTTGGCTGCAGAGCCTGCTCCTTCTGTCTCACTGGGGATGATGATGGCCCCAGGGTGAACATGATTCCTGGGATGGCACCAGAAGTCAGATTCCTGCAATAGGTTGCTTAGCAGACTTACCAAGCTGGCTCCAATTTCCATGTGGTGCCGGTGGTTGACTGAGGCACCAGGCAGAGGACCTTGTGCAGAGGAATTCAGTGCCACTGAAGCTGACTATGTGTGGAAAGCCATGACCACTTCAGGTACTGTTGTGTGTGCAGAATAGGGCTGTGATCATAAAGTAGCAGGAAAGTTTAGTCTGGTGCCTGGTCACAAGTTCACTGTGAGCTCCTCTGACTTTTGTTTAGCCTTTCTTCCACCCTAACCTCAATTTCAAGGTGCAAGAGTTGCATGGTGGACAAGGCCTGTGATCTGCTTTGCAGTGCTGGAGCTGTTGAATATCTCTGTGATGGTCATCCATGCCTGACCCATTTTCAGCACAGTGCCATGGCCTCCCTCCCACTCCATGACAAACAGCTGGGATACTGGAGTTGCTGTGTGTCCTGCATGGTAATAGCTGCCACAGCAAGCAGTTGAGGAAGATCTCCACATTGTAAGGACCCCTGTTGGGCAGCACCCACCCTGGGCAGCGCCGCACCATCATCCCTTCTCACCTTGTGCCCTGTCTGCCCCAGACCTGCATGGCAGAAAGTATAGGAAAGGAGCAGTCCCGGTTTTGTGCCAAACCTCTCCATCAAATTGAAGTTTTCCCAGCAGTGGAGTTCGGAAACCAAACTAACACAGCTGGTAGCTTTCTGAGCTGAAATCTGCCTTTCATACAGACAGCAATACTTTCTCTGGGTCTGCAACACAGCACTTAAGGCACCTTTGCGTCCTTGCTGCGTAGGCTGTAGGCCATGTCAGAAAGTGTCCTAGTCTCCTCAGCAACCTCTTCTGCCCTCCTGGAAAGGGAGAGGAGGGGCCAAGCAGAATCAAAAAGAAAACAGAGGTATTTCTCATCTCACCTTACATGAGTGTATTGCATGTAAGAAATAAAAAGGCAGAAAATATGCTGGGTGTGGGATTTTTGGAAAGCTTCTTCACATGGACCTGAAAGAATATCGTTTAAAAACCCTAACTGTAAGGGAATTTCTTCATTTTTCCTGACTTCTGAGATGCACATATGTTTTTTTGCCCTATTGAACAGACACTCTGATAGTCATCAACAACATGCAGAGACTTACCCATGTGAATCGAGGCAAGAGCCTTAAATAAATCATTGTAAAATTCCTTTTTTACACTGCAGACTTAAAAAAAAAGTGAAATTTTGAGTTTTCAAGACAGCTAAGACATATCTGAGGCTGATGCATCCAAAAGAACATGTAATGACTCAAGCTTGGGCTGTTCATATCCATTAGGAATAGCTAAAATATGCCTCACCATCAGATGCTGTAAATCTCTGCTGGAAGAAGGCCACAGAAATCACAGGTGAGTCATTTCTCTAGTTCTGCACCACCATGGATGCTGAAACATCCATATGGGCAGCCAAACTGCCATGTGTGATGAGAAACCGACTCTGACATTCTCCCAGGCATGATCATCCACAAGATGAGAGCTCAGTCTGTCTTACAGAACAGAGCAGACAAGATGAGCCTTCCTTTTTCCCATGTGAGCTATGAAAGATGCAGGAAGTCTCCTTTTAATGGGCACTTCATTTATTTACTCAATATGTACAGCTAAAAATAACCTGTAAGTAATATATTTAATTGTTGTCAGCCCGTATTCAATTAGTTAATTCTAATGATACATCAATAGCGCCATCAGAAAATCTACTTACATTGCCCTCTGTATTGGGTCTGATGGAGATAGAGTTCACCTTTCCCTTAGCAGTCCTCACAGTGCTGTGCTTTGCACTGGTAGCTGGAAGGGTGTTGATCACACGCCAGTGCTTCGGCTACTGCTGAGCAGCGCTGTCCCTCTGACGTTCCTTCCCCATCAAGGGGGCTGGGAGTGGGCGAGATCCTGGGAGGGGACACAGCCAGGCCAGCTGACCCCAATCAACCAAAGGGATATTCCATACCATATGACGTCAACTCAGATATAAAAGCTCAGGGAGAGAGGAGGAAGCGGGGGGTATTTGTTACTCTGCAATGTTTGCCTTCTGGAGAAACCATGATGTGTGCTGAGACCCTGCTTCCTGGGAAGTGTCCTAACAACGCTTGCCGATAGGAAGTAGAGATTAACTTCTCATTTTTGTTTGTTCACGTGCAAACTCTCGCTTTGTTTACTTTTTTTGCTTTAGTAAACTGCTNTTTTTGCTTTACTGCTTTTATCTCAACCTATGAGTGGTTTTCCATCTTATTCTCTCCCCTACCCCACTGGGAAGGGGACTGATAGAGCAGTGTAGTGGGCACCTGGCACCCAGCCAAGGCCAAACCACTACACCCTCTCAAGACTGGAAAGAAATACAAAATAATGACAAAAGCTCAAGAAAATGTGAGATTTTTGTTCATTGAATTATGTCATTAAAAATCCCTTGTGTGGTAAATATGCCCCTAGAGGAGAGCTTCAGAATCTAATGGATTTTTCACAAGCTTGTCCAGTGTTTCAAAGACTGGGAGATTAGGTGCCTGGTTTCACTTATGGCAGTCTGTGCTTTAAATGCCAGGTGGTAGAGACCATGTGAGGAGCTGTTGGATCTGGATCTGTTGGCTCTTGAATCTGCATATTGGGCTGATTCTGTTCTCTACTACTCTCAGCCCTAGACAGGGTCAGTAGAAAAGACAGTGGGCTGTGAAGAGCTGGCTGGTTTTGCCAGACTGTCTGATGGGCCACCAACAGACCTGGGTATTAGGAACAGAAATCCTTGAAGAACAGACTATTATAGAATGTTACAGAATGATATAGAAAAGCAATTTGCACAAAACCAAGCCACCTTTGAAAAGTGTAAAATGGACAGGTCAAATTTCTGTATCTGGTAAGTGTATCTGTCTGGTGTCTGTATCTTTCAAAAAACTGAAAAGAAAATGCATTTTGTAGTCATATTCAATAAAGCACTGAAATTGTTTGGATATCTACCCTAGAGGTTAGATTTATTCACATAGAACTTGGCTGGTGTCACTGCTATTATTTCCCAGAGGACTTCACTCTATAAACTTATTTTCTTTAGTCATGTTCCTTTATAAAGTTATATTTACCCTATTTTTGATTTTATGCAGCAAACAACATGCAAGTTGTATGTTAACAGGCCTTCTTCTTATAAACTTATATATATTATTAAAATGATGAGCAAAAAAATATCCTGTCATTGTCTGGCTCTGGAGAATCACTGCAAAGTGCAAGGAGTGTTTTCTCTGACTTGTAATAATTAAGATGGCTTGGATCTGTTAAAAGTGAAACTAAATGGGAGTTAAAACACACAAAAATTATTTTAATTACCTGGAAATCCTTGCAAAAAAGTCTGCAATAGCAACACCACTTAACTAAAACCCATTCACTGCCTCTTCTAGCCTGGCTGAAAAATTAACACCTAATGTTAAAAAAAAAAAAAAAAATTTATTTGAAAATCTGAACCAAATTAACCCAAAATCTGAAGAGAGAAGAAAGAAATTAACAGAAGTTCCTTTTTCCATCTTTAATTCACTAGTATGGGCATGCCTGCATTTTGGAAAAAGGCTGTTATTCTGTCCAGATTGATTTGTTCCTCTCTAGCTGCAGTTTTTGTGGTAGGTAAGAAGAGTTAGAATTTGATTCACCTTCCTCTTCACTTCAGATGTTGCTGCCCCCATGTCACTCTCACCTATTCAGAGAAGGAATGTCACATACAGCATGCTATTATTTTTTGTTCAACTGAAAGGACATGTTATTTATAAAACATGCTCGCTTTTCCACACCTAAAGGGCAAAACTGAGCCTTTTGACTTTCCACCTTTCCAGATGTGAAATTCCAGATCAGACACAATCTAGAACAACATTTTTTTATGGGCCATCTCTTCACCCCTCTTCCATTCCTTTTTGCTCCCAATAAATTGCATGAAAAGCAGTTCTGTCTGAGGACTCTGTCTTGAAAGAGTGTAGCAAGTCTTGGGTGGCCTTTGACTTCTTGGTGTTTATTGGTCAGATAGATTTAGCTTCAATAAGGAAAAATTAAAAAAAAATTATCAGGGAATCTTTTTTTCTAATGTATAGGGCAAGACAATACAGGAACAAGTCACACCTGAACAACTCCCACATTGGAAGAAATCAGGTACAATTGACCCATTTTTAATTTGAGATTGGGAACAATTCTACTTATGCCTCCAGCATTTCTACAATGATAAAAGTCTTATTCCATCAGCCTGCTCCATGTTGTGTTGTCTGGTAATATAAATCAGTCACTCTACCACTAAAATCCCCTTGGTCATCTGTGGACATCCTCCAGTGTCTGCTTCATGCTGTGGTTAGCTTCAGTGTTGTTAGAAATATGCACAGGTTCTATATTCTAATAACAGAAATAACGTGTTGGGAGGTGCAAAATAGATGATAGATTCACATTAATTTTTTCAGTTCTTTGAAGGACATATATTATCTTGTTCTTCTTAGTTCATTCAGGCTCCACCTCACAGATCAACATCTTCTTTGAGATCAGAAAAAATGAAAAGTATTAATATTTTGCAAAATCATGTATACGGATCATATTTACCTTTGCCCACCTTCCTTCCCCTTGTTCTTCCTCTGTGGTGGTACGTGTCCACGTTCTACATGGCTGGCACTTTAGGACAGTAATGCAGTATGTTCCATGCACTCTATAGAAAGGGGTGTCTTTGCATCACAACAAAAAAAAAAAAAGTCTCAACCTGTCTCCTAAACAGGCCAAAGTTTGCCCTCTGAAAGTCTGAGGTGGCAGTTCTGCTGACCTCTCTGCTTACTGCTCTGAGAATTGAAAACTGTCATTTCATGATCACTACTCCCAAGATGACCCAAGCCATTTTTGGTGTTTAGGTACCCCAAAGCACGGAGTCTGGGAAAGGAGCAGGAAGAAGTAGAGTTCTGTACGTATTTGCAAAACTACACCATCACTGGAATAAGTCAGATGTGATAGGGTAGGTTCTTATAACAACATGTTCTTCAGAAGAAATGGGGAAGAGGACTGTGGCTTGTTCTCTGTGCTAAGGAATAGTCTTAATATACAGAGCTTTTGTATGGGATGGATGTTGGGCTGGGTGAGAGCTTGTGTGCCAGGACCCAGGAGCTGAGTAAAGATGCCATTTTGGTAAGATTGTGTTACAGACCGCCTGAACAGGGTAAGGAAGTGGCCAAAGCCTCCTTTAAACAACTCAAGAAAGTCCTTGGATCAGAGACTCTGGATTTTACAAGGTATTTCAATCTCCTGACATTTTCTGTAAGAGCAACAATGTTGGATGCATACAGTCAGAGAGGTTTCTGGACAGTGTCAGGGATGGCTTCTTGACAGAGGTACTCAATGGACCCACCAGGAATGATGCAAAGCTAGATCTGTTATTTACAAAGAAGAAATGGTTGGGAATGTGAAAAGCAGTAGCAACTACTGCTATTTTAGTGTCCCTGAACTACTGTACTTGAAGGTCCTGAGGGGAATGAGGAGGGAGAATAGCTAGGTGCAGGTACCAGGCTGTAAGCAACCAGCCTTTGGTTCATTCAGGAAATGGATAGATGGGATCCTATGGGAGGAGCTCTGAAGATAAAGAGCTCAGGAAACCTGGCAGGAACAATAAAACAATGAAATTGAATTAAATGATGTTTCAATGGGGTATAAGGAGAAACTTTTTCCCATGTGGCCAATCAAGCAGGTGAACAAATTGCTCAGAGAGACTGTAAAATCTCCATCTTTGGAAGTTTTTAAGACTTGACTGAATAAAGTCCTGAGCTATCTGGGCTGACCCAAAAGCTGACCATTCTTGGAGCAACAGGTTGAGTTAAAAGCCCTGTAAGGTCCCTTCATAATGAATTATCCACTAATGCTATCAACATGACAGCAGTCTGTTAGAATCAGATGGCCATGATAAGATTCAACACCTAAAATGTCAGCTCTATTCACTCTGGCCCCAAATATTCATCTTGATTCAGCTTTCTGGCAGAATAATGATACACAAGTACTTCAATTTTAAAGAAATCTTTCAAATCCTTAATGAAAAAAAATGGTAGGAGGGAATTGGTTGGATCAGTCTCCTATCACAGAGATTACAAGTGAAATTCCACACTTGATTGGTGGGTAAGATACTGTGACCATTTGACTCTTCTCCCAAGGGCTGAGCAGGACAATTTATGTACGCTGTTCCAGTGCAAAGTTAACCAGCCACCAGGGGGAAAACTGGATCTCTGGCTTTCACAGTATTCGACGTTCATACTCCAGACTGGTACTGTCAGTTTAGCAAGTGACTGTTTTATAAACCCACATGCATTGGGTCAGGTAGGTTGAGCGCTTCAGTTCTAGACCATCTCACCATCACATATTCGTGTATGGAGATTTTCAGATCTTATAGCGACTCAACACCTGTAAAAGCAGACAACCTAATGGAAAAAAAGAGCAACCCTTGAGATGTTTTTCTCCACAGCCCTGTGGCGTAGAGAAAGTTATAAAAATACTTGAAGCAGGACTTGGTTTTCTGTTCTGTTAACTCTTTCTTGTGTCATCACAAAATCACTGGTTAAAGCACAACTGGAGATAGACTAAAGGAACTCAGCATGTTATGTTTCCAAATACCACACCACCAAGTTAGCAGCCATTCTTCCAACTGCTTGGCTGAAGAGTTACACTGACAGTGAATCCAGCATTGTCAGGGAAGGAAGAAAGAATGCTCCCTAAACTCTGAGCTTAGATGGAAGCTCAAGTTAGGAATTCCCTGATTTAAACTGAGTTGTGGAACACACCCATCCTGGAGTTCTAAGGGGACTGGTATCCCAGAAGCAAGGGTCCAGGTCCAACGTGGAGATGAAGTTTGAAAAGGAAGGAAAAGAGATTCTGGAAAACCCAGGTTTCTTGGGTGTGTTATAACAGTGTGCAAGGCTTTGGAGAAAATCTTGAAAAGAAGAATCAAAAAAGACGCGGGGGAACAAAAAGAAGAATAAAGTACAAAATGGATATAACAAAGTGGATTAAACCATAGTTAAGGTGATGCCTTCTCCTGTGACATAATGCATACTTGGAACAAGGAAAAATCTTGCAATATACTTGTTATTTGCTCCAAAACCATGAGAAGGAAGATTTTTTTTATTGGTACAAATATGTTGTGCACAATTTCTGCGCTTAAATTGTAAAAAATCTTTAAACAGAGATGGCAATTGGCAGTGGTATTAAAATGGACTGGAAAGAGGTTATTGACAGAGTACATGAAATATTTTTGAACTGATCTCACAAAATGTTTTCATTAATTGTTTTAACAAAGAGAAATAAGTGCATTAATGGCACTTGCTGATGATATCAAACTGGGAAGCATCATCAGCTCAGAGGAGGTCTGCAAGAACAGCATGAGGTTAAAATGACACCATTTTGTGGTAAAGCCATGCTTTTATGTGCAAAACACAGGATTTTTCTGGTATGTTAGTTCATTACTGTGAAACAACAGAAGAGAAGGGAGATCGGGGGGTACTGGTCTGCTACAGGGTGTCTGGGAGTCCTCAGCATGATATATGTGAAAAAGGTTTATTTGATCTTAGGAGGTGCCAGTAGAGAGAGGGAAAGGTCAACGCTACTAGCAAAGCTTCCTGGAAAGACTGTGTGTGAGTTCTCTTCATCTAGAAGGGATGGGATGGCTGGAGGAAAGAGTGTTTCTTGTATAAGAAGACATTTGGGCAGTTTAGCCTCTTAGTTCAGCAGAACTAAGAATGAGAAAGGACATTAATCCGTAAAAGTACATCATAGAGAACATTAGAGATGGAAAGACTTTGGAGGACACTCTTCATGCAAGAGCAGGTAGAAGTACACTCCATGCATATAAATGTTGGGTGGAAGTGAGAGGAAATTTCTCTGTAGTGGGTATTTTTGAACAAACGTCCACACAGAATAAGAGAGGCAGTTTTATATGTCAGTAAATGTGCTTTTCAAGCAGTGCTATGTGCTCAGGTTAGGGAAATACACAGATTAATTGGTTTATAGAGATAATTATGAGTGGTGGATGCTTATCATAGCAGCTTTTCTGGCCAGTTATGTCCTCTTCTGTACTCTTTTACTCTATATTATTTAAAGGAGTGACATGGAGGTTATTCTCCCACATTTCAAGTCAACCTAGCTACAGGACTGCTGCAATTTTAGGTATTTTCTTTCTTTCCATTGCTCTTCCTTTTCAGTTCAGAAGGCCTTATTTTCCATCTTCTTCGGAAAAAAAAAAAAGGAGGGGGGAAAAATTAAAATCTCCACAGCAGCAAGGTGGGACTATAGAACTGCTTCCTATCCTGAGAATAACTACGGTTCTCAGAGAGCTTCAACTCCACGTGTTAATGGGATGTGGGAACTCAAGGGGCACCGCATGACCCCCATTGCTGAGGTGGGACATGGGGGAATCACACACAGCACTGCTGGCAGATGCTTCTGGTGGGATTTATTCGGCAACCCTCCCATCCTCTGGTACTAGCATTCCCAGTGCTGGCCTTGCATGATCCTTGCACATCACAGCCAAGAAACCAGCTAGACCATCATTTATTCCAACTGAAGCTCATGGTAAAATTTTCATAGTGACCTATAAGAGTTGGTGAGCTGATGAGAAAAAATCCACAAGACCTTATTTCAAAAAAGTGTGAGTTTACCCTTTCAGTCAATATCAGTATCTCATTCAATAACACGCAAGCTTAAGGAACTTCCTATGAGTTTTTCTTTTTTGTTGATATGTGATTTTGTTTTGATCTCATTTTAAATATCTTCTGGATAATTTTATAGTAGAAACAGTGAAAAGAAAA
This sequence comes from Atrichornis clamosus, assembly GCA_013400975.1. NCBI lineage: Eukaryota > Metazoa > Chordata > Aves > Passeriformes > Menuridae > Atrichornis > Atrichornis clamosus. Next base: position 75,712 of record WBMZ01006100.1, read on the forward strand.
AAATAATCTTATCCTCAAAATCAGAGAGAGTGAAAGATGAGATCTAGGGATCAGAAAACAAGGCTGAGTGTCTTTTACAAGATACTGAGACTTTGTGAAAATGCACAGAAAGCTCTCACAGCTTTCCACTGCCTGACCCATCAACTTAAACTTTCACTTAAGCTAGGCTCGAATTTCTCTAGATAATTAAGTTAACTGATTTAAAAAAAAAAAAGATCAGACAGCCCTAGGGAGATTGTAATGCTCTCAGTATTTCTAATACATTTGAAAAAGCTTAAAACTGTTTTAAAATACATCCACCTAATTTAAGTGCCTACACAGCATTATGACAGCTTGGCAAATCTGGCCCCAGCTGTCATATTAACACAGGAGGGCATCACAATAAACTGCTCATGTGAAAAACCTAGTTTAGGTAAAGTATAAATTTCATCTGTGTTCCATGTCACCAAAAAATTGTGTATAATTTTATGATTCTGATCTCTTCTGATTCAATGTTTCCTACCACTGTGTGCTGTCCAAGAGCACACCACTGAGTTATGGTACTCTTTTACTGGTGTTGGTCCAGGGTTCCAGCTCAACTGTAAATTAGTCATCAGCAGAGAGGCATTATATTGAAACAATTCTGCAATCATTCACCCTGGAACATCGCTGAGAAGTAAAAAAGTTTGCTGAAAGTCAATCTCCCCTTAAAAATTTATAGTATCATTTCACTTTTAATATTCCTGTTAAAGGTGTAGATCATTAATTTTTCTACATTTAAATGAACTCATGCTGCGACTAAAGCAAGTAAAATTTAAGGCAATGGGTGCCTAACAGCAAATATTAACAGTAGGTAGGAAGCAGGAATAAGTTTTAGTAGTGAATCCATGTCAAAGTTGCAAATTTCCCCTGGAGAAACACAGCCTTTATATCAGCTATATATTTTTACTGCACCTAATTTCAGTTTTCTTGTTAAAAGAAGGTCTCCTTAAGCCCTTGCATTTCTTCTGCTTCATTCCCCATGGTTCACAAGTACAATAGTGAATGTAAGCTACAATAAAAAGGTCATTTTCTTCTTTCAGCAGCAGTAACACAAGTGGCTGCATTTCCTGATTCTGGATTAAGTTCAAGATTTCAAATACGACTGGGCTCGTTTCTGATTAGAAAGTTTGATATTTATCACAGACTTACCTGTCTTCCATATCCAGTGTGAGTGAGATTGTAAAAAGGTAAACTGAAAGGAACCATTCTTTTATTCAGCAATTAACCCCATCTGAGTAAATAATACGGTGTTGTGCACTTGAGCCTTTGCTGTTATGCACTGAATTCAGAATTGAAAACGGCTTCAAAGCTGCGTTCGTGAAATGATGACAAGATGCTGCAGAAACAGCTTTTCATGTGGAATATAATGCAAGTATTGTGTTACACAGTACAGTAACAAATAGGGTATAGTTGTAATGATATAGCAGATAAAGTGTCTGGAAGTACTTACCTGAGGGAAACTCAATCTTATTTTACTTCAGGGCCTGAGGGTTATAAACACAGTGTATGGTCTCGAAACTTAAATATTAGAGGAATAATTTTATTGGGGGGTGAGGAGAAGGTAATGTTTCTTATTACAGGCAAATAAAATCTCTGCGCCCAAATACATGGCAGCAATAGTCCAAATTCCTTCAGATGGTGTTTCAGCTTGACTCTGTTTTTTTCACAACAGGCTCACAAAGTTTAAGAGAAGTAAAATAATGCCGCTTGTGATCTTGGACGGCATGGAAGGGCATGGGATGCAGTGGTAAGCCGTGCAGCACGGGCTGGATTATATTGTCTGCTGTGGGGGGCATGGAGATGGCTGGGGGTGGAACAAGGGGTCTCTAGATTTCACCTGTACGTGCTGCACCAGAGCCACAGCATGAGTGGAGATTCCCCCACAGCTTTAAATAACCCACTTCAATGTGCGAGGGCAGATCAAGCACAACACAGAGCAGCAAGAACATGTATATGATAAATAAAGGACCAGGATACAGACTCACAATAAGATGAACCATTTAATTATTCACATTCATCCTTGAGCGGCTTTTGACCTGTTCTGTCCAGTTCTGTCCTGGACATCACTGGGGTGTGGTTCAAGGCTAACTAATACACCAGCCACCGCTGCTGAGAAGTGCTGTGGGCGTGGGGGTTCTGCTTGTGGTTGTGGGGTGTGCCAGATATGTGGATGTGAGCAAAGATTGATAGGGTGATGGTTGGACATGATGACCTTAAAGATCTCTTCCAACACTGACAATTCTAAGATCACACAAGTGCTTGCCCTTCAACCACAGAAACCTCAACCTCACCAGTCTGGTTTATTTAAAAACAGGAATGAAGCCTGAACGTCATCTTTTCCCTCTCCCGTGTTGATTGAGACTTAGCATGAAAGGAAGAAAAAGTAAAATGAATGTGCAAAAGCTATTATACCCATTTCAAGTCTGAAAAGAAGCAGAAAGGTGCTGCATATTTATTTGGATATTTTCAGAACACTTCTACAACTGCATGTACTTAATGAGACTGAGAGAGCCTGGCAGAAAACTCTGTTGGCATTTCTCCTCTGGCTTTCACACTCTGTGAATCAGGCCCTGGAGCATCTCAAGGTGGTGTGTGTCTCACGGCCCAACTGGGGCTGCTGTCTTTTCCTCCACAGAATAGAATCATAGAATAGTTTGGGTTGTAAGTGACTTCAAAGATCATCTAGTTCCAACACAGCTGCCATGGGCAAGGACACCTTCCAGTACACCAGGTCGTTCAGAGCTCCATCCAACTTGGCCTTGCACACTGCCAGGGAAAGGGCATCCACAGCTTCTCTGAGCAATTTGTGCCAATGCCTTACCATCCCCAGGGTAAAGAATTTCTGATCGAAGCACACAGCTTAGTGAAAACACACTTTTGTAGGAAGTGGCGATGTTCTAGGACTCAGTCTTGCTGGGGAAGCTGTGCAGGTTGACAGGCCAATGTGTCTAGGATAGCTTGAATCTCAGCGACAGTTGTATAATCCTCCTCCAATTCTGGATGCTATCTGTGGAAAAATATATGAAATCACTTTGCTGCAATCAGAACCTTTAGTACCTGAAATTCAGCCACCTACACAGCAAGCTAAGCAGGATCTGTGGCTATTTTTCAAAGCAGAAGGTGTAGAGTGCAAAATTTTGAACATAAAGTTTGGAATGGTTCACACTGGTTTGCAATCCCCCATGTAAATATTCCTTTAGACCCAGATACAGGAACATCTCAAACAGAAAAGGGTGAGTTTGAGGACAGCATAGGAAGCCCAGCCAAGAGGAGTTGTATGGGAATATTTTGTGGCCATTGCCTGGGCACTCTCTAACCAGGATCTCCTGAAAACTTTTGGAAGAGTGCTCTAGCTGTGCATTTATCAGCTTCACCTGAAAGAATGATCTGGCACGCTGACAAGCTTTGGTAGAAGCAACAAAGCAGCCTCAAGGTAATTTGTATATACACATGACACAACATTTGAACACTGAGTGAGTCCTGTCTTTGGGTTATCTGATACTGCCAAGTTGCTGGCTGTCACTCCAGATCTCTTTGAAGGGAGGGAAAATTTTTGCAAAATGCACTAGTAGAAGAAGAACAAGTTGTGGGGGTCAGAGTATTGGTGTATGTGGGGTGATGGGATTGCACTGATATGACAAAGTACAGGATACTAATAGTGATTTGCAGATGCATGAGGGTGGGACTAACTGTGTTTAGTTATCCAAATATCACTTTTGTCATCACAAAATCACAGAATTGTTAGGGTTAAAAGGGACCTCTGGAGATCACCCAGTCCAACCTCCCACCAAAGCAGGGTCACTAAGAGCAGGTTACACAGGAACGCATCCAGGTGGGGTCTGAATGTCTCCAGAGAGGGCGACTCCACAACCTCCCTGGGCAGCCTGTTCCATTGCTCTGCCTCCCTCAATGTAAATAAGTTCTTCCTCATGTTGAGACAAAATTTTTTGTGTTTTAGTTTATGGCCACTGCTCCTTGTCCTGGGCACCACTGAAAAGAGTCTGGCACCATTGTCTTGACACCTGCCTTTAAGGTATTTATATGTGTGGATGAGATCCCCTCTCAGTCTGCTCTAAACAGGCCCAGCTCCCCCAGTCTCTCCTCACAGGGACGATGCTCCAGACCCCTCAATATCTTTGTGCCCCTCTGCTGACCCTCTCCAGGAGCCCCATGTCTCTCTTGTACTGAGGAGCCCAGAACTGGACACAGCACTCCAGATGTGGCCTCACCAGGGCCAAGCAGAGGGACAGGATCACCCCCCTCAACCTGCTGGCCACTCTCTACCTGATGCACCCCAGGATACCATTGGTCCTCCTGGCCACAAGGGCACTGCTGGCTCATGGTCAACTTGTCACCCACCAAGAGTCCCAGGTCCTTCTCTGCAGAGCTGCCCTCCAGTGGGTCAGCCCTGTGTCCTCCCCAGGTGCAGGACACTACATTTGACTTTTCTCAGAGAGGGAGACGTTTCTCAGGACCCTGAAATTTGGATTTATCTCCATGCTTTTTGGAGCTCTCACCATTCTTGAAGAGCTTTTTGCTTCCTTTGCCAACCATGTGGGTCATCTATTCACCTAGGCTGAGCTGGAGAGGGGCTGGAGCATCAAGGCAGGATAGATGTTTGGCTTTTAGAAATTGCATCTACTTACACATGTGTCTTCAGCAGTCTGTGTCTTTCTATGAGAAGCTAATTTAATTGAATTCAAAGCATTTTGTTTTGGGGGGAAATAATGTGATGCTTTTCTTCTCTGTTACCTGATGCTTTCTATGTTACATGAGTGAAGAAAACTAGTGAATAAATATGACATCTCATTTAGTCCCTTTCCTCACTGAAGTTTTTGCATAGACCAGTCAACCACCATAAATGTTTCAGACAACTGAGAAGTTACTAGTTAGGGTGTTAAATAGCCAGTGAAATATGTGTTTCTCGCTTTGAGTCATTTTCTGGTTTGAAATGTGAGTATTTCTACACCTGGTAGGATTAAGAAAAATATATGTTTCACAACTGTAAAGATTCTTAATATCTGTGTAATTACCTAATTGAATCTTTTAATCCTGTTAAATTCTTGGCATCTTTGCAATGAAGCAATGTTAGATCTACTAGGTGCTTTAGAAATATTAAGAAAAAATGGCAGAACTTATTTGAATGGAATATTATGTCATTAATCGATCCAAGCAAATAAGTTACAAAATAAAACATACTGAAAGAACACGGAAGGGGAAATTCCATTACCTAAGACTTCTTGTGAATTCATCTTTTCCCATTAATTTCTTTAAATACTTTCTTTTACACTGTAGATTGAACATGAATTCAAGCGTTAAATAGGATTGCTTGTTTGTGATTTGCCATTCATCACGTCAAGGTTGTTCCACCCAGAAACACTTGTGATGTGGATTTGAACTTTTGCTTCCTAAGATATTTTTCTATTATTACTTGAGTTCTACAATTTTTGCAATACACAGGCAGAAAGGAGTGAATGCAAAAAAATAAGACAATTAAAACACATAGGATAGAATTATGAAGAGAGCATAAACTCATTCCCATGAGCTTCTTAGGATATTGAAATATGGTTTCATTTTGAAATGAAAAAAGTCGGTGAGGAGAGGAAAGTTCTGGGCAATTACAACATTTTGGGTTTCATATAATTAAAACATTTGGGCTATTTTTAATTTGAAAAAATTAAAAAATCAGAAAGGATTGAATCAGAAAATATCAAACCAGTCACTTTTAGCATTCTTAGAACAATACTTAGGACAATTTCCTCTTTTAATTCCTAACAAAAGTATTACGAAAGATCAAATACTTTAATGAGATCTTCTTGTTTTGGCAGACCTCCATATTTCTCATGGAAAATGCATCCTCCCATGTTTTCTTAAAAACCGGAACATGAACAAGGATTCACAGAGAGAAGCATATTGTTATTTTTTCATTTGATTGCAGGTAGCAGATAAATCAGGCTGCTTACTGTTTGTGCCATTGTCTATTGGTCTGAATGTGGTCAGGCCACACGTTCCACATATTGGTTGCAGTTAGTAACCAAGCAAACTTTTCTATGAACAGAAAATAAACATTAAGTTACATTCTTTGTCCAGGCAACACAGAGCAGTTATCCTAGTGCTGACTTAGTGCTATAATCAACTGTGGTCTGGAGGAATGAGAGCATTTTCATTCCATACTTGTTCTCTCCAATGAAGTTATTGAAAAGGCATGAAATAGTGACTGTGAGCAACTCTCCGAAACTTGAACAAACATCACCAGGTTTTATTTCCTGCACTCCAGAGACAGTATGCCTGTGAGCCAACAGACAATAATGGCATTAGATCATTTCTAGGCAGAAACAGGCTTCAAGGAAGGACTTCAATGTAAATTCAGTGCTTCTAGCTACCAGTCCTTGAGCCACACAGCCACTGGTATCTGGATTCATTTTGCAACTTCACTTTATTTTGCAGAGAAGGACTCAAGCTTCTCATCCTTCTAAAGTCCAGATGTGTTTAAAACAGAATTATCAAAATAAGATCTTTTGTATATATGATATATTTCCAAGACATTTTGGTCGTTCTTTTCCATACTTACATTGTTGGCCAATATTTTACTTCCCTTTTATCACTAGTCCAACAGCTGCTGGGAACCCAGAGGAGGTGAAAATACAGGATACCCCCAAGAATGCCGGTAAAGCTGGCAACAGAATGCCTTGAAGATGAAGGCATAGCACAGTATAAATGCTAGAAGTTTATGCTAGCTGAATTCAAAGAAGAGGCTGAAAAGCTCTAACAAAATTGAGCAGAAAGACATCAGTCCCACATAGGACAAATGCACATACATATGTGGGGAGATGCTTTTTAGGAAGCAGAGTAAGGGAAGACCTACCTCTGCTCCCTCCCCAAGCGGCTACTTGCTGTGTAAGTTTAAGGAAATAGTTTCTCTGCTCACTTCACAGCATTTAGCCTACTCATCCATAGAGACTCTTTTCTTCCCGCCTGCCAGCTGCTGGGTATGTCTTACAGCATCTTTGGAGGACTAACCATACCACAGACAGTGTGGGGTCGCTGCAGCAGGGCTCTGTACACAGCTGCCCACAGAAGGATGGTGGTTACCATTGCAAAGGTGGGTAGTTAGCAAAACTACATGGGCTGGATACAGATGCAGGAATTTAGTAGGTCTTCTATCCTTCCCTGAGAGCTGTTCTCTGACTCCTCTGTGGCTAAACCAGTGAACTGCTAGGTCGAGCTACAATAGGTAAAGTATTAAGATTTTAAATTACTGGAGTCTGAGTTTATAAGTGGATAAACATCTTAATCGGTAATTTCATACAGCTGTGGAATGGCAGATTAACTAACAGCCATATAGTCTGAAATGATCATCACACACAAGACACTGCAATGTAATTTTTACAGACAAAGGCAACAACTTTCATACTTGTTCTTCGTACCTCTTATCCTGCTGAATTTACAAAATATAGGATTTTTTTTAAGATTAAAATTCTTAGGAGCATATATCAAACATTTCTGTTAGAATTCATATGTGTGATTCCTATGACTTAGCTAAATTGAACAAATTCCATAGGAGATGAAACTTTACATATACTGACCCAGAGAGAGGGCGTGCACCATGCATGCTGGTGAAATGTATGGATAGCTAACGGATATTTTTATCGTTATACATGAAGTGCATATGAAAAAATGGCTATGAATCTTGAGGAAGAAAGATGGGGAATATGTCTCTATCAGTGCTGCAAGAGTCCATCCACTTTTGATGAGGTTACTTCTGTATTCCAAGTGAAATGGAAAATTCGGGTAATACTTAAAACACATCTGTTCAGAGACTTGTAGAATCATTAGGAAAAGTTAAAACTATATAATGTGTGCCAAGGAGTTCAGCATGTACAAATGACAGACAACTTGCCCAACTGGGGGTATTGGCAGCGAAGTTGAACAAGGTCCGGAAGAGAATATCTGTCTTTTCCATAACCTTCTCTTGTACTCAATACCATGTCTCTTGCCGTAAACATACGCATGGGTTTGCTCTGTTAAAGCTGATACGAGCACTGCCAAGTTTTTGCTGAAGAGAGCAGGAAGTCTGTCCTGTTTCACAAGAAGTTTCAGGACAAAGCAAGCTTGGGCACACAGGTTGGAAGAAACAAAAGAAGAGAATAATGGCATTTATAATTGGCAACCCTCTTTCCATTATCTTTTGCCATGACTGTCCCTGTAACATTAAAACAACACTATCATTGCTGACAAGTAGTCCAGGCAAAGTTAATGCAGCACTATCAACACAGGACTACAGATTTTGAAAAATACATGTTTCATCATAGTTTCTTGGAGACTAGCTAGCCTGTGACAGGCTAATGGGTGTGTGAACCAGTCATCCTCTTTTTGCATTGTCTGTGGGACTTCTCAGTTTCACTTGTGTTTCACTCAAGCCGTTTCCAGCTCAGTGTAAAGTAGCTCTCTGCAAGCACACGGGGAAGGGATTTTTCCTCTCAGATTCTAACTGGCAATTATGTGCTTTTCAGAACTCATAGAGATGTTTTGCTTTCCCCTGAATCATGAGAGAACTGCAGCCAGCAATGCAAATGCAGAAAGGGCACACATGCTTTAAGATGGCATTGAAATTTCTCAGCCTGAACCTGACATCTTGCTCCTTGGATTAATACTGATCCACAAATTTGGGTTAGGATGGGATTCCCACTTCTCATCTTGACAGAGTGTCTCTGGGGGGTGAGGGGTTGCCTCAAAATTCTCATGCTGGGGCTCTTTTGGCATATCTCTTGGGTTTCTAGATACTGGGAATCTCAGCTTACCATGGTATTTGCTTGTAGCTTTGACTGTTAAGCTATGTGAAGATTGAAATTTCCTAGTTTAATCACTCTTCGAACATAAAGAGTAGAAGCATATTTGTGACATCCTGTAGCTTATATACTAGCAGAAGTTAGACTTGTTTTTCTAACAATTCATTTTGGATCAAATTTCCAGTAAGATCTATTTCATGGGTTTCAGTTCCACTAATGTGTGAAGTTAGAGTCCCTGAAAAAAGGTACTCCAAATTATACTGCTGTTCAGGTTGTGTAGCAGAGAGTTACATAGCAATGGATTGTCCCCATGGAGAAGGGGCTCCACTTGCAGATGTACACTGGGGACTAGAAGCAGGCTGAACCAGCATCTGCCACTTTCTGAAGGGCTTGGGAGGTAATAAGGACATCCCACTCACCCCTGAACTTACCCTGGTTCTACTCTGGATGGTACTCTTGCTCTCCTTCTCTGCTCTTCCAGTGCCTTCCATGTTGGAAAATGCACTGCCTTGCTCTCTTGCCACAGATTAGTCTTCTATGACCTGGCTGGAAGGATGAATTCCTTACCAACTCTTTGGTATTGTGTCAATGCAAGGATCTGAAAACCTTTCAGTGCACATGCAGAATGAAAAGACTTATAGACTCTCCCCCAACAATTTATTTCCTAAAGGAAATGTTGTCTGATCTGTAATCATAAATGCTGTGGATTCTGTCCTCTCTTGACATCATTCTATGTTTAGAGCTGTACTCCTCTTGTTTTACAACTTCCTGAGGAATGCCCTACTAGATAAGTTCTGTTTTACTCCAGGAACAGCTCAAACTGTTGGCAGAGTGGAGTGTTCAACGGTCTTAGGGATGTTCTCTTACAAATATGCAGCACTCAGCAACATGTTCAAGCTCATCACTATGATGTCCATGAAAGTGTCACCAGGGGACAATGAGGAGGGTTAAGTACTAGTTTGATACTTGGCATGGGAGTTTAATTTTGAGCTCAGTCCTGGCCACTAGTGATTAAAAAGATCTAGATGAAGGAAAAATGATATAAAGGTTTTCATTGTGACACTGGCAGGCCATTTATAAAACAAGGGTAATCATAATTCAACCTTTGTAATGCACACAGGGATCTTTGCATTAAATGTAGTTTATATGTGCAAAGTATTTTTACTACTAATAGAAGATACAGTTCTGTCAAGCATAGGAGCAGACCATTCTTGTTTTCGTTCTGTGTTGATGGGGAATTGCTGATCTCCAACGGCAGTAGGATAAGTGATTATGTTTTCAAGGTGCTTGTTGCATAGGTGAAGTTAGAGTTAATTCTTGGCTTAAAAACAGGAGAATAGCCATGTCACAGACCTTGATTTTTGAAAAATGAAAATAACAAATTATGTTTGAAAAATACACTACAAACAATGGCAAGACTGAACATTTGCTAGTTTTTTTGTTATGGTTTTTCATAAAATGAACAGAGAGAGAGAATAATGGGAATAGGCAATGATAAATTCTTCCTCCGCAATGTGGGATCCAGGAGTGTTTCTCCTGCTGGGACAAGACTCAGATGTGCATCATTTCCAGACAATCCTGGCTAGTTCTGCAGAGGAAACCCAGGCTCGAAGTCAAGAGGGAGCCTCAAAATGTTCCAGAAGGGCCCCAGAGCAACCTCTCAGGGGACCAAAGCTGTGGAGGACACCTGCCACGTGATACAGGTCCCGCCAATACAACCAAAAAGAAGTTGTATTTGCATTGCTTGGATTTGGCAAAAATTGCATATTGCTTGACTGAAAATATCATTAACTCAAATATAAAAGTATTAATGTTTGGAACATTCCCAAGTGATCGTGCTTAATGACAAACCTTGGCAGTCTCTAGCAGACATAACATTTCAGCAGTGACCCTTGGCTGCTAGGACAGTATAATGAAAGAAACAAAAGTTTTGGTATGATTTTTCCTGAATCTCATGAAAGGACTAGCTTTCTGTAAAGAAAAATGTGCAAAAAGCAGCTCGTTCAGCAATTTCTTACCTGGGAGCTTCTTCTTTTCCCATGCATGTTAAAGGCAAAACCCCATTAATTTATACGGGAGCAGAGGATGCACTAATTTCTCCAGGTCACAGGAACTCGGCGTCGCCAGCATGAAGGAAATGGGAAATTATTGCTTATGCAAACAGTCACATTTGGCCAAACAATAGAAACAAGCTTACAGATTGTTGCAATGTCAAAGCAAATTATGGTAGTAATTAAAACCTATGTCCCATGATAAATCACTGTTGGAGATTCTTGCAAGAGTATTAGAAATAGGAAAGAATTTCACAGCCACTGAAAGAAATTCTGTTTGTATCTGGGGAAAAAATGACATTCTTCACAGATAGAGGAATGAAGTACAGTCTTGGCAAGGAATAACTAAGAGATAAAGATATTATGAAGTAATCAGGCAGCAATGCTTCAAAGGAATATTTGTTTTAAAAAGACATTATTTCCTTTTTATAGGGATTAAATGCTTGTAATAATAGTATTGTTTTAACCTTGCCAATATGCTGTCAGAGTCAATTTTGTTTAAAAGAAGGAAATAAATGAAAGTCTATTATTACAAGGAATTCAAGCTGAAATGGTGAAGCTTTATTGCTTATATGACTGCATTTAAAATTAAAGTCTGTATGTCAAATGAAGTCGTGGCACATACTAATACATTTCATAGGAGATTTTGGGCTTGACATATGTACCCCTGTGACAATAATACCATCAAATAATGGAAATTTTGTATATCTATTAGAGAATAACAATATAGTAACAAATTTATATAGACTTGTTATAGATTGTCAGAAATAAGAATAATGGACACAGTACAAATCCAAACCATATGTTCCATTAAAGAGTATGTCCTTCCAGTATTTTTTAGAGCTATAAATTATCTATCACACTACCAATAAAGCACTGTAGAGGTAAGGTCACTGACCCTGAAGCACTGACATTTAGTTCGAGAACCAACTCCTGCAGCTTAGCACTTCATTCAAATTTCCAAACGTGGAGGGGAACTCTTTTTTCCTTTTCCTGTGATGTTTTCCCACAGGCTACTCTGCTTGCTGACGTTTCCACGATAATGTTCTTCACATTCTGTCAATTTACATTTAGCAGCTCTACTACAGGAACAGGAAACTTTTAGATCATCTCCTCTGTGCACATATACAGGTGCTGTGTATGCTCTTTGTTCACATAAGCATTTACTTGGCTGGACTGCTGGAAAATTTCCCTACCTTCAATTGCTAAATGTTGATATTTTGGGGGTAAGGGTGCTCTGGGTCTGATTATCATATGTGAGGAAGAGAGCTGTAAGGAATGGATTTCTTTCAGCAGAATAAGGGGCAGAGTGGCCTGAGGTCCAGGCTCTGCAGTCAGGATCCAGGTTCATGAGGAGGCTGAACAGCCACGAAAATTTTGCGTCAGTACCACACAAGCTGGAATGAGCAAGTACCCAATCAGCAATGACAAGGAGAACTAAAGATAATGACAATGGGAAAAAAAGGGGAAGAAATAGAAAAGGAGATGAAAAGAAACTGCAAAAGTTTGAAAGTGATATTTAATTACAAGCAAAAGAAGCTGTGGTAACTTTGTTACCATTGCTTTTCATTTTTGCTCATCTTGCTACTTTCTCATTCTGGCCAAATCCACCTGTGAAAGATTTCAGATTGCATTCTCAGGTGGGCTAAATCAGCATAGCTCCATTGGGCTCAGATGGCAACACTGCTCCCCATAGGTGTCATTGCAGTGCCATATGCCTGGAGTGTGGTCAGCCAGATACAAAACATAAAAACTGAAAACCAGAAACTGCTGGTTTCACCTTAATCTAACTTTAAAATGCCCTGCTTTCCAAATACTTGAGTCTTACTGTTACAGTAACCCTAATTGCTCCCTATTTCAAATATTTGTGCATCCTGCATTGCACTGGAACAACACTGAGCACACGGGCTGTGGGTTGAGTAAGAAACCTAAGCAGAGAAATGAAGAGGGAAACATTCAGTGTAATATTGCTTTGAGACTCTGCAGTTAAAGAGACTTTTCTGTACCTCACATGGTATCAGTTTCTTTCCTCTCTCCAGGCTTCTTAGTTTACCTATAGACGAGATGACCTACGCTCTAAGAATTTCCTGGCATATGAAATTTGCAGAAGAGCAGCCCATAAGACAATTTTCCTTCTTTTCTAATTTTTTTTTTTAATCCTAGAAGAAGTTATTGGTTCATGGAAACTTGAATTTGCAATTCTCACACTGGTACTGATCCATTATACTCAGCACTGTATGAGAGCCCTTCCACTTCAAAAGCAGCTGTCAATTTGTATCTAAATGTGCATTCCTTCCTGTTAGACACAGCAAAGCTGTCAACGCCATCCAGTTAGTTATTTATTCACAGTATTATATATACGTATATAACATGGCTATAGGTGGTCTTTTGCGGGAATGACTTGGTTTTTTCCTCCTGAATATTATTGCACACAATTTTCCCAGTTTCCCTTCCAGGTCAAGAATGCTCCAGGAGATTACTTGGAGAATGGTTGTCCAGCTGACTAACAGGATCATCACTCACATGCAAAATGCTCTGAAGAGATTTTGCCATTCCTTTATTTTTCCACTTTTGATTAATACAGTGTATGGAAGGTTTGGGACACCTATAACTCTGTCAGAGAGGTACCTCTTGAGAGCCTTGGAAGCTGAACACATTCAACTTTGTTTCTCACTCCTGAAGTCCAAATATTCACAAAAGAACTATTTGCACAGTTATGATAGTCATCTGCACATTTTTCTTTCTTTGGGTGATGGGGAAGAAACTTATATGTGAGGAGTTGAAGGGAAGGTCAGAGACACTGAAGAGGACTGAGATGAATAAAGGCTCGTCTACCCTGCACACTGAACCCTTAGTGTAAACTTGGTACATTTGCTCCTAATGTGAGGCTTTTTAACCTTGACAAAATGGTGGAAACAGGAATTAATGTTATATGATCATATATGTATTATTACTACATTGCTTTAAATATCTTCTTCTTTCTTTCTTTCTTTCTTTCTCTCTTTCTCTCTTTCTTTCTCTCTTTCTCTCTTTCTTTCTCTCTTTCTCTCTTTCTTTCTCTCTTTCTCTCTTTCTTTCTCTCTTTCTCTCTTTCTTTCTCTCTTTCTCTCTTTCTTTCTCTCTTTCTCTCTTTCTTTCTCTCTTTCTCTCTTTCTTTCTCTCTTTCTCTCTTTCTTTCTCTCTTTCTCTCTTTCTTTCTCTCTTTCTCTCTTTCTTTCTCTCTTTCTCTCTTTCTTTCTCTCTTTCTCTCTTTCTTTCTCTCTTTCTTTCTTTCTTTCCTTCCTTCCTTCCTTCTTGTTGCTGGTTGTGCTATGAATACAGATCTTCTGTAACTATTTTTCTAAAGAAAAACATCTTCTATTGCTATTATAGCTGGGAATTTCCCCTCTGTTTCATAATAGAACTAAATTCAGGTGGCTTAGTATAGCTTGATTTAGTTTGATTTGAGCTGGCATGGAAACATTAGGATCATCTCAAGATTTTGTAATTCAGATGACATAGATCAGCAGACATGCCTAAAGCCTTTCAACAAATTCTGAGGGAACTGCAAATTTGGCAGTTTTGACACAAACAAGCCAGTGTGTCTGCATTTTTCCTGACCAGTGGTCTCACAGTTGGTGGTGGGGAGTGCTTACAGCTCTCAATAGAGTAAGATCAGTAGGAACTCAGCACCTCTGTAATAAGGCTACAATATGACAGACACTCAAATCCTGGTGCTTGCCAAGAGATTTGCTGATAAGTTATAGGCAAACAGTTCATACATCCTAACACATAGAAAATTTTATATAAATAATACAGTGAAAATGTTGATGAATAATTTTTGACGATTGCAGCTCTCTCATGGTTGTTTTAGGTTTCAGCAGAGTTGCCAAAAATTCAATCTTCACAGGAATTCATGGGAATGTTTTTCTTTGGTTTTGATCTGTGTGACTTTCAGCCCAGTAAACTTACGAATTCTGCAAAAATTACAGAACCAAACCTATTCAGAATTCTTGGACTCCACTCACTTTCCAAACTGAAGCTGGACCAAGTTGGATTTGTCATAAATATTTTGGTGCAGAACTAGAAAGTAACCTAGGTTCTTCTCAAAGCTGCCAGAGTCCAGGAGAACATCCTGATCATTGTGACAAATTTTTTGTGTCTGTTAACAAAAGTCATAGCCTAAAGGACATTAAAGAGTGTTAAGGTTTCCTGAAACAATTTCTCTAACTCCATTAGGTAATTGAGTTTCTCAGGACTGCTCTTCTGAAGTGTTTTGCAATCTAGAAAAGGAATAATTATAAATTTCTTGAGTAAAACTCCTACACTAAACACCTCCTGTGTGATGAGGAACACCTGAGTAATTCTTTTTCACTGTCTCAGATATATGCCATTAAATTTTTAAAAATTTGATAAATTACAGGATTTCTGTAGTAATTATTAAGATTTATCTTGAAGATAAGAAGATGCAACGATCCTGACTACCAGAAAAAATATTCTTTAAGTCATTACTATTGGGTATACAAGCCGAGCATCTTTTTTTGAAATTTTAATAGCAAATCACCAGTTTGCCTATAATACCATCTAAGTGACCTATGAATAGTGCAAAAAATGCTAATGGTAAACAGCAATATACTGAGTTGGAGGAAAATCTGCAGTCATTATAACTGATCCTGATTTTATTTAATTATTTTATTTACATGATAAAAGAAATTATTGTATATGTGTGTGTATATATATATGTAAAAGTAGGTTGGTAATACATTACCAGCTCTTCTGTTCCTCTATTTTAGGAATCAGTTGTGTTTTTCCTGCCTGCACACTGCTGATTTCCAACTACAAGCAGCACTGTGCATATGAAATAAATGGGACCTGTGAACTGTGAAGCTTTATTTCTTTTCTCATTCCTGTTTTTCTGCCCCCAACAATTGCTTTGTCTTCCTCACACATACACTTCTCCAAAGGGACTTTCAGGGTTAGAAATATGTGCAGGACACAGCACAATTAGAATCAACTGAGAAAACAACACAAAATAATATACCTCAGGAAAGAAACATCCTAACTGCACAATTATCAGGAGAGACATACTTGAAAGTTTTTGAGTTTATAAAGATTTGGGGAAGATAATAGGTAACAAATCAGATGGATTTAGCAATATCTTGTTACAGCAAAAGTGCAGTTGTGTTTGTGAGCCATGTACACAGAGGCATCTTGTCAGTTCTCAGGGAGATAATTTTCCCCTCTCAAGGTGCTGCAAGAGGTGTTCCTATGGGATTAGATGCTCAGCACAGTTCTGGGCTCCTTGGTTTGAGAATGAAATCTCAATGTCAGCGACAAGCCACAGATATAGTTGAGGATATAGAGAGAAACTGTAAAAATTCAAAGAATTAATATGTTTTAGCAAAGCAAATACTACATATGATGGAGTGGGGAAGAGACAGAGAAGGACATGTGAAGACACTTTAAGCAACTGTAGGGCATACTACAAAGTCACTCACTCTTTCAACTTGGCTGCCAAATTAGGATGTTTCATTCTCCTCTCATACCTGTCCTGATCTCCAGTGCTTTGTTTTTTCATGGTGAAAGTGGTTGCAGAAATATTCAGGATAAAGAAGTGGAATAGAGATGGAGACTTCTCATGCCATTACACCAATTTATGCTTGACTTACTTACACTGCAATTCGATTTCTCCTCTTTGATCAATCTGGTTAATGTTGGCCAAGAACTGTGAGTAAAGGGTGGGAAATTCCTCACTGTAACAGGAGAAGAGTAACAAATACAGACATGCCAACACCACCCCAGAAAATATTTGTGTCTTTTTACTCTTCCTGCCAAAATAGTTACAAAGCTTGTCCTCTACCTCATGCAGCTGGGTTGGAAATAGTAGCAAATGTTACACAAGTGTTATCTAGGACCAGCTAAAATCACAGGATGAGCAGTGGCTGGGGCCAGCTCCGAACTCACACTGAACACATGAATATACAGAGCCCTTTATCATTTTCAAGAGAGTCCAGAGGGTGCTCTCCAGGACCACAATGAAACCTTCAGAAAATCAGGTGGAGTAAAAGGAAAAATGTCCTAGCAGTGAGGTCTCCTGAAATGATACCTGAAATGATATTAATAGCACTGTATTTCCAAAACAGACTAAAAATGACAAGGACTGTAAGAAAAGTAGATGCTGTCAAGGACACATTGAAGTTCATGTGTGAAGGTCTGTCCCTAGAGAAATTGTGGTGATTAAGATAAAAATCAAAAAAAGTTGATAGGGACCCAACACACTGTCATTTTAAAGAGTTCCAATTTTGGCTATTTTATAAATTTTCATTATGCTAATTTGAGAAGTGTTGTAATATAGAAAGTTGCCAATGATATATCACAGGATCACAGAATGTGCTGAATTGGAAGGGACTCACAAGGATGGTTGAGTCCAACTCCTGGCCCTGCACAGCACCATCCCCAAGAATCACACCATGTACCTGGGAACATCGTCCAAACGCTTCTTGAACTCTGTCAGGCTTGGTGCTGTGACCACTTCTCTCTGTGTTTTATGTTCTGAGCTAGACAGCATTCAAAATTTCCTAACACCTAATTCTCTTTCCACACTTCGTGTTTTAGCTGTCATGATCTAACGGAAAAGGAGTCCCCACATGAATATTTGGGCTGGACTGAGTCTCACTAACATCCTTGGACAGGCCAGAAGTCTTTTTCCAGCTCACATGCTGAGGCTCTGATCTGACATGGAGAAATGTTCCAAGAGTTGCTCTGCAGAGTCAGTGAGTGTTCTCTTGTAAGCCTGAGGTCCATGAGACAACAGCTGGGAGCTTGGCATTGTGCTGCCTGGATTAGTATATATTATGCTATTCAAACCAGAGTAACACCTGGAGGGTTCAGTCGAGGTGGGTTAAGTGTTATATGAACATGTAAAACAGACAGGTAAATGTTAGGTAAAAATAATTATCATTGCTCCCATTTTCAGAGGAAAACTAGGAACCAAAATCTCATTTTCAAGGAAGACAGGGAAGTTTTGCATATGGTCTGCATAGTTTCTTTAGACTTCTTTAAAATTCCAGCTAAAGAGATGGTTTAGCTTTCAGGGTTAACTCCATCTGAAGGCAGCTGAAGATACAAGTGCTAGAAAATTGGCCTGTGGCAATTTGCCTGAATTACACAGGACTTCTGAATCACACCAACATATGTATCAATATGCATTTGGGCTGTGTTGTATCTGTTGTGTTGTGTGCAGCACAGCATGCTTCCATGGAGAAACCTTACCCTGGACGCTTAAAACATTTGCAGTATCTCTTCAAATGCTCATCTCTGCAAAATAGTACTGCTTGAAAAAAAGCATTTCAGTTACAAGAATTTATGCTGCCAGTTAAACTACATTATTTTCTTCTACTGACTCTGAGAATATACATTACTTCAACAGCCAGGGCAAATATGAGTTTGAAGGTGTTTAAACAAATGTACACTTCAGTTGAAAGAAGTTTGCAATAACTAGGTTCAATAAAACATTCTAATTGTAGGCCTCAGGTTAAGTCCTGAAACACATTTTTTAGTCCCCATGTGCCTTGTTTCCAAGATGGTAGCACCTGGAAAAACATGCAGTTTGATTTTTGTGAGAGATGTGAGCTCTGATAGTCAGGACTCCACTACACCAGCCTGTTTTAGAAGTGGTGGCAATGCTGTGGCAGTTTAAGTTGATGTCTTTTATACAAGGGAATAAGAATGTGTTGGGCTATGAAAAACACCAGTCATATGTAGTTTCCATGCAACAAAGTGAAGAAACCAACAGTTTTTATCAATAGCCAAGCCAAAACTTTCTGAATATTGTGCCAGCAAAATGCTATTGCTTTGCCTAAGACAGTTTTTGTCTAAATGTCCCTGCAGTTGCATCTATTTGTTCCTTTGGGGTAAAAATGGGAAAAGTGGGCAGTGTTTTTTAGTACCTTCCCAAGTTTGCTGGCATCCTTGTACAAAAAAAATGCAGTCCTTAAAGTAAATGGAAGTTTTAACAAGATTTTACCAATTTCCTCATGAAGGTTGCCTTTTGCTTCACATAATTTCCTGTGGTGAAAATAATCTCAGTGGTCCATGACCTCTGCTTCCTCATCAGTTAAAACTTAAAGCAAAATCAAGTGCAAAATGTGAGCTGTTAATCCTTACAAGTGTAATATTGTTGGGCTTGGTTTGTTGGTTTGGGCTTTTTTGTTGTTGAGAACCATTTTGCATTGTTCTATTTGCTGCTTCTAATGGCAGTAAATGCAAATGAGATGAAAGGAGAGCTTCTTCATGAGGGGCAGGCGAGGAGTACTGTCCCTGCAGGGGCACAACAGGCTGTAGGAGGTTCACAAGCCATTCCTGCAGTGGGGAGTCTGCAGCTGCCCTCCGCAGTAAATTAGTGCAATGTTCGTGTGTTCTGTTTGTTTCCACACTCCCTTCACAACTGAACTAAATGTGATAATTAAACTGGACAATTAATAAATGATGAGCATAGGATGACTGGGGGCAGTGCTGCATCGTAAAGAAAAAGAAGCATCGAAAGCACTGAGAAAAACAACGAGTAACAGGCAGACCCCAGGCAAGCTTTCCCACAAAGCTCTGCCAATATGCCTCGGTCCTGATTTACAGCACTCCCGCGGCTCCCCTCTGAGCTGTGTCTGCTCCAGAAACTGTCAGTGGTGTGAAATAGCTTTAGGAGTTTTTGCAGGTGGACTCCTCTCTGCTCAGGGCTGCACTGTAGTCTTACGTGTCTCTGGACTGTAACATAAAAGGCAGAGTGGGGGAAGGCGAACACATTTTACAGGAACTGATCCTACTCTCCACTTTGCCATAGACTTCCCAAGTGGGTCTGGGTAAGATTTGTTATCTCGCTGTCTAAATTCCTTCTGTGTTGCTTGGGGATGGTAAGAGCAATATTACCTACCTGTTGCATAGCAGAGAGTGTGCTGGTTAATTACTGAGTGTTTATACAGTGGGGTCAGCAGAGAGAGTGCTATATGATAGCTAAATATTAGTATGAAATCACAGCAGATAACTGCACATATCCTCCCTTGCACAGCATGGTGGTATTTTATCTACTTGTTATTTTGAGCCACATTCTCCAAAAGCTGAAAATACTTAGTGTCTGTTTAAAAGAAATATTTCAAAGAACACATGTTGGTTTGAGTTGTTTCCCACTGTGCATAGCACCTGCACACAACCGACACTGGTGAGCTTTTTGCTTTAATAGAAAAGGTAAAATGAAGTGTTACTTCTCTTTAGGTTCTGTTAAAGGGAACACTATTAAAAATACTTGTTCCCTAGCCAACTTTTTTCCCCTTTTTTCCCCTGCAGTTATATCTGCTTTGGTGTACATCTGTGTCTGAATGTGTTCCTTTTGCCTTTATGCCCACAGACATCTCCCATCAGAGCCAAGAGAGGAAATTTATGAAACATATGCCACTTCATTTTTGGAGGGGGAGGAAGGTTTTTATAAAAGATGAGGCCAGTTTCACTTGTCACCACAGGTGACATAATGACATCCTGCAGGCAAGAATGAAGCTGGGGTGGGTGAGTCAGGGTTGATGGGTCCTAAGCTGACTGTACAGGTCTAGAGGTGATAAACACCTTTTATCACACAGCTCCCCACACTGTTCAGGGTGGAAGGTGGAGCAGTAGCAGCTGCTGCAGCAGTGTTTTCAGTAGTGCCCCATATCCATGTGTCATATGTCCCAGGGTGGCAGTGGCAGGACAGTTTTCTGTCCTCAAGCAGGACAGTGAGTGTTGCTCAAGTTGCAGGAGAGTACAAAGGCAAGACTGGCACATCTCACTGGGACTGGCATCTGGGGCCCAGAGCTGCCAGCTGTAGCATAGCGTAGCACAGGCCATCCTGCTTCAGAGGCAGGATCAGTTGAGGAATTTTTTTCTTCAAGAATGAAGGTCAAGAGACACTGCTCCTTATTAGTGACCTGGGAAGTAGCTCACAGATTCAAGCCAAATGCACACAGCAACTCTTACATATATAGAACCTTGGGGGATAATATTACTTGCAAAACAGAGGGGACAAAACCAAACTGTTTTCTGTCTTAGCCACTAAGGGCACAGATGGACCAGCAGCTTGGAGAGGTACTGTGAGGGGGAAGTAGGTGCTACATACAGTTGTTTGAAAGGACTCAGTATTGCTGTCTGTAGGTGAGCAGACAGGCCACTGTGCCTAACAGTTGCTAAAAGTCAAGGAATGATTATATCAGATAGATGGAGACATACTGGAGACACCATGTGGAAATGGTGTCCATGGGGGCTGTTTTCCCACTGATTCCCTTCCCCTGCCTGACACAAATTCTGTTGAGAAAATATGAAACACAGCTTGAGAGTGAGTGTTCTTGGGATGATAGCTCTTCTTATCCAGTGGGGGAAAAAGTTGGTGGGACCCAGCCATATGGGATCTGGTGCCATGATACTGAGAAAAGCCTTAGTTTCCTCTTGGTTCTGGAGATTTGGCACCTGCAAGAAGGTCCAAGAAGGGTCTGCTTCTTCTGCAGATGGAGGCACAAAGTGGTGTCCTGGTTCCTGTCAAGGTGGAATGGATGTGCCCTCCTGGAGACAGGCTTCTCACTGACATGTCCATGAGAAGTGCCACCAAACAGTGTTTCATCTGTCAAAAAATGACAATTGCCACAGGTACAATCAGCCTGCTGACGTCCCCACAAAGGACTCCCAGAATACCTCATCTCCTGGGAAGTTTGCCTTCTCTCACTCAAAAAAAGATGTTTTATTCTTTAAGTCTGGATGCACTCCAGCCTTCATTCAGACTTGCTCTTTACCTCTCCAACACCTCTGTCACCTGGGCAGCAGTCACTAAACCTGTTGGGCTTTTTGAAAATTAGCAGTGTCCTGTGGCCACTATTTGTATGTGGAAAGAAGAGCACAGGATCCCTCCTCAATCCATGTTGTCCTCTCAGGAGATTGGCCTAGGCCCACTGGCCACTGCCATAAACAAGTGGCCTGTGACTAATCCCTGAGCCCCAGGTTTTGGATTAAAACCTGATAGCTACAAGATGACTGCTGAATTCACTCAGAAAGGTGTGCAGAGGAGAACTGGGGGCAGTACCAGAAGAGGTGTAGTACAGCCTTTCCACCATTCCTGGAGTGGGGAGTCTGTAGCTGCCCTCCACAATAAATTAGTGCAATATTCGTGTGTTCTGTTTGTCTTCACCCTCCCTTCACAACTGAAAAAAACATGATAATTTAACCAGACAATTAATAAATGATGAGCATAGGATGATGGTGGAAGATGAACTCTGATTCCATCTTGCTTAGACTCCCTGTGGTTGCTTGCTGCAAACACAACATTTTCTTGTTTAAGCAGTCTCAAGAAGCAATGTCTAAGTATAACAGATAAATGAATTCCAGACATTGCAGAAGCTGAGTCGGGCTTTCCAAACATCCCAACATAGGGCAAACATTCCTCACTTTCTCCTCATGATGCATCTCCCTTACGTCCCTCCAACCTCGATTGCTTCATGGTTGCTCTGGCCAAAACGGCCACCAATCTCCACCCATGAGACCTTCCCTGTTAACAAGCAACAAATCAAGAAGAGCATCTTTCCTAGTCAGCTCCCTTAGTACCTGGACCATGAAGTTACCATCCAGGTGTTTTAGGAATCTTCTGAACCTGCTTGTGCCAGCTGTGTGATGCTCTCAGTTAATTTCTGGCAAATTGAAGTCCCACATAAGGACAAAACAGTTGATTTGGAGGTGTCTAATTTGGATGACAGGCTGCTCTGGCAAATGAGAGTTTCTTCTCCCGGTGTCCTTCAAGCAAATCAAATGTACATCTGAAACATGCTTTTAACCATACAAAGGTTGCTGGAAAAGGTGTGATAGCAAAATTTAAAGGTTTGTTTTATACAGAAACCAAACTCAATTCTCTTGTTATCTCGTCTGACATTGTCTCTTTCTCACCAGAAATGTGAAATAACTTCGTGCCTTTTTTCATTGAACGTATTTTAGTGACGGATAAGCTCAGTCACATTATCTAAGAGTGCAGCAAGGCAAAAATATCTACACAGACTGTTACTACTTGTCAGATGGTACAAAATAACTTCTTATTCATCATGCCCTGGACACCAATGACTTGGTTGTTCTTGGTTTCCCAGACATCTGTGGAAGGGTTCAACCCAGTCACCTGGGCTGACAGAGCAAGAAGGCTGGCAGAAGAAACCTTCTGATGCTACTGCTGATGGTGTCATCACCTCCCCTCTGCAAGCACAAGTGTGGATTTGACCAGACTGCAGCTTTGTGCCAGAACAGATGCACCACTTTAGGCCATGTCTCTGCCAAGCACTCCTGCTATGACCCCTTCAGATACCAGCTAGTTCTCAAAACTGTCCCCACGAGTGTAAATCTGGCCCACCAAAGCCACTCCACTGAGCTCCAAAAAAGCCAAGAGAAATTTTCTCATCCCAATCAGGGGCACAGATCCACAGGATCCAGTGTCTAGGAGTAAATAACACAAAAAGCACACACAGAAAACACCTACCAAAATTACTAGTTAAGAAATTTATCTTTTATAGTTCCAGTAGAGAATTTTACTCAACTGTGAGCATTAATGTGTATTAATGGACGGATTTAAAATGACTAAGCTCAGACAGATCACAAATGTATTTTGGCAATGTAATCCACAAAGTAATACTTACGACAGACCATGCCCAATAACACTAATATTTCAAGAGGGCTTTAGAAAGAGATAAGATTTACTAGCTGAGAATAAGAAATAAGATTTGATATTTAAATGTACAGGGACTTAAGCACTTGGATGGATGAGGAGGTAGGAGTAACACTGTGAAAGGTTTTCAAAGTTCAAAGAATCCTGAAATCAGCTCTTAGCAGGATATGCTGAAGTGAGTTATGTACACTCATGCAATAACTGTGATTTCTGTACATGTGCAAGAGTCAGGCTGCATGTTTTTGTGCTGTTGTGGTCAGTTGTGGCTTTTGCTGGTAGCAAAATTTTTGATTGTTCACTTTACCTCATAGACACTGGTTTGAACAATTCTGTGGCTATCATGAAGTTACCTCCACTGAATGTAAGTAAAGATGAGGCTATAGGTCCCAACATGGTTCATGTCCATATGGATTACTTGGCATCAGTAGAGTACCTGATCACTAGCTGAACAGGAAAAATCTATAAGCCCCAGTACAGGGTACAAGTGGTCATTTTTTCTGGACAGATGAGGCTGGAAATGTCTGGAGGGTCAAGTCAGGATAAAATCCAATCACAGAGTTGTGCAGCTAAGTTAAGACTAGAAGAATTTATACCAACAGAACAATGCAGGTGGTAATGAGTTTTTTAGATGCATTCATAGTTAGTAGTATGTAAAAGAAATTAACTTATCCTTTAAGATAATTCCCATCAAGAAACCGAGCTATAGACCTCACAAGAAATAGAAATTTTGGTTTTTTATATTTTGATTTGGGTTGAACAAGCCTAAGCAAGTAATGCAAAATGCATAATTCGAAGTTCTGTCTGAAATTTCTGCTGTCTTGTTATTATAAACACACACTTCTGTCTGTGCTGCCAGCAGACATTGTATGGTAAAGACTGACTAGCAAGTGCTTTCATGGAAATAATGAATGTTGCCGTGTCTACAGCTACCCAGAAGAATTAGTGTATATATTAGGGCCTGGTATGTTCCATCAAAATTTAGGCTGGTAGCCTGCAGTGCCTCAGTTAAGAGTTCAGTTTCACTAGTTGACCTCAGTTCCCAATGAAGAGATAGGTTATTCTAGAAAGTTCATCTTAAATCTGAATAGCTCTGAGCACCTGGTTCTTTCTCACATATGTGAACACAGAAGGTCTCTGAGTAATTGCACAGAAGAAAGTTGTCCTGGCTCATGATGGGTCTGGTCCTGCTGCTGCCCAGAGCAGGGATTGGCTGGAATACACTTGTCTCCCTTCTACACACTGGGGAGTGTCCCATGGCCACAGATTAGGCGCCACCAGAGTTTCTACCTTTGGGAGCTTATCTCAATACCCAACATGAGAAGGGTGCTTCAGTGGTCCTTACTACGAAAGTTACCTCCATCCAGATGAGATCATCTTTGCACTCTTTAATCACATTACAGTTCTGAATTTGGAACTTCTTACTGCCCCAGTGGAACTACCCATGGGCATGTAGGGGTACCAAGAGGTATTCATGGGTTCTAATTAGCAAATAATTTTGATTATAGCATGGAACATAGGGCATGTTAAGCACAGAAAATCTGCTAAAGAGCATTAGAAGCAAACTTCACCTAAGTCAGTGCAAAGTATCTCTTCCCTCTGCACTTTACAGTGCCAAGCTGAGCAGAGCCTCACACTGCAGGCAAGAGGTCCTCAAGTGGAGCAGAAGAGGAATTCCACCCCAAACAAATCCCCTCTCAGTGGTTTATGAAAGATTAGAAGTCCTCAAGCTAGGCAGAGTTTGAAGGAATGAGCTTTGGCTAGCTCTCACTCTTGAATTTTAGAGGAAGTAGGAATCAAAATGAATCATACCTCTACTGATAAACATCTGAAGGAACTAGGTTACATGGGTACAGTGTGTGTGAGTAGGAAGAGGCAGCAATAAGCCATCATATTCTGTGTGGGTTGTCAGGATACCATGTAAATGCTTTCAAATTATTCAGTGAGGCTACAAAATAAAAAGTGTAACTATTTTACAGATGGTAAATATGGTTTTATGAGGTTTGGGTCATACTTAATTGAGTTACTGATTATTTTTCAAAGATATACTTGCCACAGTAACTGTGGAAAGGCACGGATGTTTTAAAGCTGAATTTCAAAGATATTCAGTAGAGTAATTTCTCAGATTATTAACAAATCTTTTGGAAATATTAAGAAGAATGTTCAGAGAAAACTGGGTCAGAAGGGTAAGATTTAAAAAAAAAATAATCAATTTACTTGCTGGTTTTGGGTACCTATGACTTTTCAGGGTTCAAAAACACAGGTCTCTTCACATTGTCCACTTTTTCATATTTTCTCTGAATATGTTGTAGGCACAGATATTTACACAATTAACATCAACAGAAAAAGCAGAGAGTGTTTCAGAGTGTGATAATCAGGAGACACTCTGTCTTAGTTTAAAAG